>OY856187.1:395493915-395610038 GCA_963693315.1 Diogma glabrata
TTTTAATCGCTTTTTAAATTATTGAAAGCATTAAAAATTAAAATGCACAGAACGTAGTTTCTATGTATATCATAAACGTGTAAAAAAAAATTATTTTGCTGTGAACAGTTTTGAATGACAGAGGTTATAAAAAGCAACAGGTGGTTGATTATCTAAATGTAATTTATGCAAATGATAAGTTTTTTTTTTGTGAAAATGCTTTCATGTAAAAAATACATTAAATAAAATGAGATTTTGAATAAAGGAAACATTTTAAAAATCGACATTCAAAAGGTAAATTTATCATTATTTGGAAAATAACAACCGTTGAAAAACAATTGCGTTCGATAAGATGCGTTAAACTGAATTGAATTAAAGATGAAAGAAAAACATCCTACCTCATTGATGCTAAAAGACTCATGAGTATTTAGAAAACTTAAAATAGTTTTTTGGATATCTGGTTCAATAACGAAAAAACTTTAAATTTTTTAATAAAAAGCGAAAACGACCGTTAAATCGAAGGATCACTACAGCTACTGATGGACTATTTATCAGTTAGTAACTTTGCTCATCGGTAATAGATTAAAATAGCACCAGTGTCGGTAAATTTCAAACAAGACGAATTTTTCACACAATTTGGCTTGAAATTTGTTAAGAAAATATGAAGATTTTAAAAACTACCGTTTTTCTTTTCTTTTTTTTATGTTTTAAAGAATTGCAGACTAGCCTTATAGACAAAAGACAGACATTATTACAATTTAACTTTAATCTTTTTTAGACTCGAAATTTCTTAGTAAATTTAGAGCAAAGCTGTGTAAAACTAGGAAAAAATTAATAAACCCGTTTTAACTTGTTGAAGTGAAAAGTTCGTTAGGCGCGTTGTGCAATTTTGTATGGGGGAAAAATTTATATATTCGAGTTATCATTTTTACGCATCACGTATATATTTTTAAATATAAAATACCTCTATCAGTTCGTAACTTTTCAAATTGCAATATGGATATCGCAGTCGACTGAGGTTCTATAGGTCGATAGTTCAATTCCTGGAGTAGTACATTTTATCATTGTTTTTTTTTTAATGTTTATTAAATACCATTAAAATTATTGTTTTTTTATTCATGAATTCATAAAAATCATAAACATTTCTTTTTACTTAATTGTCTTTTTCCGTTTCGTTCAAATTATTACTGACATTGTAAAGGTAGCTGACATTGTAAAGGTAGCAGATGGTAGTGTTTTTACCATTTTACATGAACATTTGGGTATGCGAAAGCTCTGTGTAAATTGGGTGCCGCGTGAGCTCACAGTCGACCAAAAACAACAACGAATCGATGCTTTGGAGGAGTCTTTGGCACTGTTAAACCGCAATAAAAGGGAATTCTATCGTAGATATGTGACAATGGATGAGATATGGCTTCACAATTACACACCAGAATCCAAAAGACAGTCAGCTGAGTGGACAGCAGTCGACGAACCGAATCCAAAGCGAGCAAAGACGCAACAGTCGGCCGGTAAGGCGATGGCGTCTGTATTTTGGGATACGAACGGAATAATATTCATCGACTATCTCCAAAAAGGAGCCACCATCAACAGAGAGTATTACTGTGAACTTTTGGATCGATTGAAGGCTGAAATCGCAAAGAAACGGCCACATTTGCAAAAGAAAAAAGTGTTGTTTCACCAAGATAATGCACCGTGTCACAGATCGATGAAAACGATGGCAAAATTGAATGAATTGGGCTTTGAATTGCTTACCCACCCACCATATTCTCCAGATTTAGCCCCCAGCGACTTTTTCCTGTTTTCAGATCTCAAGAGAATGCTTGCTGGAAAGAAATTTTAAGTTCAATGATGAAGTAATCGCTGAAACTGAGGCCTATTTTGACGAGAAAGAGAAATCGTACTATAAAAGTGGTATAGAAAAGTTGGAAAATCGCTATACTCGTTGTATCGCCCTCGAAGACAACTATGTTGAATAAAAAAATCGAGTTTTGTCAAAATGTTGTTTTTTTCTTACTTATCCTACGGACTTATTGAACGACCTGTTGTCATTTCGATATTAACAAGAAAATGAATTATTTTTTGGCAGGAAGTGCTAAAAATAAAAATAATTTTCCCATCATTATTTTCCATAATTTCAATCCCGTGAAATAAAATAAGAAAAATAAAAACTATTATTTGAGTATGTTTCTCTGTCAATATGGGTTGACATCTTCATTTCAAGAGAATATTTTGAATGTTGTGCGATTTTGCATGGGGAAAAATTGGTAATTTGTAATTCGAGTTATCAAGCATTCGAGTCATCATGCTAAATAAATATTGAATCTATATATTTAAAATTGAAAGTATGTCTGTTTGTCCTTTATGCGTAGTAGAGCCATCGGGCAGTTAAAGCCTCGTACGCTTAAATAGGATGGGATACCCCAACCTCCCAGGCTCGTAGCTTACCTTCCAGACTACCCAAAGAAATCAACAGTGAATTCTAAGGCGACTTGGTGCCCAAACCCAAACGTTAAGCCAAGATTGGGAACCATCCTGAAGCACACTGTTGGGAAAGATCTTGTGATACTGGTGTTCGTTTCTAATCTATCATTCAAGAAACTATTCAAAAGTTCTATATTCAGGCTAAACTAGATGTTCGGTGCCATTCTAGCAGGAATCGTTAAGTTCATCAAGAAGAAATAACCCTCAGATCTAGCAAGAGTATCAGCAACTGAATCCACTACTTTGGAGCTACCGGTCACCCTCAAAGAACTATCCACATCTTGCTTCTGCAATGGAACGATACTAGCTTGATGTCTGCTAACCTGTTATAATCTACAACCGAATCCTTCAACACAACCCCAAACGTGCAAAGTGTTGGGTTCATGGGAACTAAAGCAGCAGCACGCAAAAACATGGTCTACTTAAGGCCGCCGCTGGACCACAATAGCCGTTTGAAAAGAAAATGCCTAAAGTAAGTTGCGTTCAAATTAATCTGCACAAGTCAGCAATGGTCTCAGCTAGTTTAAACCGCTTTATCCGATAGGATGCATGCTACATTGTGGTTATCAAGGAACTATGGGAAAACAGCAAAAAAGTAAACGCTTTACTTCTCAGGCTAGGAGGGACTCAGAACTGCGGATATCTTTAACAAACGCTTAAAAGCATTTTCTTTAACAGAATGTATATGCAGAGATCTAGCAGCTGTGCACATTAAAAATCGTCTTATCTACATCTGCATACAAGCTAATTCGCCATTGCAAGGACTAACACTGTGTGAGGTTATAGCAACATCAAGATACAATGTGAGTCTCTGCTTTAATATCTATATACAAACAACATGTTTATAGCTTACAAAGGAAGCAAACCCATATTTAGAAACGCGATCAGAAACGAGGTCGTGGTTCTCACTCTGAGTAACAACATCACCTAGAATTTTATCAGTTCTCAGATGTAGCTTCTATATCGCACCACGCATACATTTGCTTCAACAACGAACACCAACCGAAAGAACCCTCTAGTTTAAAAAACTTAGGCAGACCGATTGGGATTTCTCCAAAGAACGTCTGCGAAATAATTTAGACGATTGTCCCAGAATCAACTTAACAATTAAGTTCGACTATGGCACACTAATTATCAAACTCCAAGTCTTAAAAGACCAGAGATGTGCCCTTTAGGACCGGCAATTCGGAGAGGATGAGTAATAAATCTAGCAAGTTGTTTAAAAGAGCAAAAAAGTACATATACATAGTCGGAGTATACCAGTTAGCTCTTACCAACTGCATTTAAGAACTCAGACGATCAAAAAGGGATAGTTGAAGAGATCTTTGCGAAACGTCTGACAATCTACGGACTGTAGCTCGACTCCAAAAATTACTTGCGTCTGACCACACAAATCCTCTGGGTATAATCTGCAGGCAGAATGGTACTTACACCACAAGCAGCAGCAAAACCCTAGATATACTATAATAGATCCATTTTTCGGGATCTACATGCGTGAGACCACAAAAGGAAAATATACCAAACTCTCGTTCGTTGAATTTTGAAACTAGGAAGGTTTTGGACCAACTAACCAACATAATATTCTCCTCCGATAAAACAATTTGGGCAATCAAATCGTTTGGTTCGTTCAAACCCCCCATTAACAAAAATTGGAACACGCACAATTCGTCGTGGTTTGTCAACATGGTACAGAGTGCGAAAATTGCGGTATCATTAGGAAACACATCAGTAACTGCCAGGACTTCTAGTGAATGTCTCCAAAGAAGGCTCAACGGAACGAGCCGTTTGTTATGGAAAAGACTCGATTTGTTGAATAAAAAAGAATGATTAATTATTGATTTTATTTAATTTAGATAACTTTACAATTTGTATTAACACTAACATTATAAATTGGTTAACCATTATAAAATACAAACTACATACCTCGACCACGGTTTAATTCCAAGTGGACGAATTACATTATTAATTAAATTAAGTATCACAAAATATAATAAACACAGACATACTTAACATTTACAGTACATATATTATTATACATATTTATATTATTAAATAAATACGTAAACAGAAATGCGCGTAAAATACAAAGACATAAGTAAATTATATATTATATAGAAAGTCAGGGATGTGGAACCACAACACCCCTCCCCCTAAAAGAATTAAGCGCCTTTTAATCTATAGCAATTTTAATTTTAGCAATTTTTATATATCTTACGTTAAAATATATATTTACTCCTAGCTTATAAAATTAAAGTGATCATTATTTCTAATATTTGGATTTTTTTTTTTTTTAATTTTAATTATACTAAAATTTATTGTATTGGTTAATGATTAATTAATTTTAATTAGTTAATTAAGTAATTTAATTTAATTAAATACTTTTTAATTTTATTTGGATCATTGTCATTTAGAATTATTATATTAATTATTTATATTATATTTATACAATTTATTTTATTCTTTTCTCTTTGTTTAATTTTTAAATCGTATTTATTTTTTAAATTTTATTTTACATACTAATAATCTAAATATTTACACTTAATACTAAATAAATTTGTTATAGAATTTTTTATTTTTATTAAATATTATATTTACTTTTTTATGTTCAAAAATGTTTGTATCAAATTTTGCATTTTTTTTTTATTTTTCTACGTTATTCTAATAATGATTATAATAATTTGATAAAGAATTTATTTATATTCTTATTTTCCATAATGAGAATGCGAATCAGATTCAGTATAATATCAGGCTTCATATTATTTAAAATTTTAATTATTTATATTATAATTGAATAACACAACAAATTTCCATTAACATGAATTTGAGTGAAACAATTTTATTCTATTATTATGTACAATTTTTTTATTTTTACCAATAAGTATTTTAGTATTTTCTGGTGAAATTATTTCTGTAATATATGGACCACGAGCTGGAAGATCTAGTTTAGAATTTCTAGCTTCGTTGGTTAAAAGAACTAAATCTCCAACATTCAAACTTTGTTCTCTACAATTACGGTCGTAGCATTTTTTAGATTTTTCCTTCGATTTCATAATACTCTCATGAGCAATTTTATACGCCGATTGCATACGAAATTTAAGATCAGCAACATAGTCGTCATAGTTATAAACCACATCATTATTTTTTGAAATTGAATTTGGAATGTTAGGCTTATAACCGAAAACAAGTTCATATGGCATAAAATGTGTAACACTATGAGGAGTTGTATTATATGAAAACATAGCATATTTCACCCAAGAATCCCAATCCAGTGGATCCTTTTCAGAAAATTGTCTAAGATATGTGACTAACCCATTATGACTACGCTCAAGGGCCCCATTCGATTGTGGATGGTATGCGCTGGTATTCATTTTTCTAATGTGTAATAATTTACATATACGCTTGATTATACTACTCATGAAGTTTGTTCCTTGATCAGTGAGGACTGACAAGGGCGCACCATATATACAAATCAAATTTGCTACCATTGCCTGCGCTACAGTTTCTGCTTCTTGATTATGAATTGGAACAGCTATAGAATATTTAGTTAGATCACATTGCATGGTTAATATATATTTGTTATTTGAATGCGTTGACGTTAAAGGACCTACAATATCAAGAAATATTTTTTCGAAAGGTTGTGTAGACGTCGAAGTTATTTTCATTGGCTGTTTCGGTTTTAAATGCGTTTTATTTTTTTGACATGATTCGCAGGTCCGAATATAATTACTTATTCTGCTTAACATTTTAGGAAAATAATAAAATAATTTAATACGATTATATGTGCGATATAATCCTTGATGAGCACCAATAGGCGAATTATGAAACTCTCGAATCACTGTTTCAATTTCATCCGAATTATTAAGGACAATAATATTATTAGAATCTTTTACGCGGAATTGGCTTTGGTTTTCAAATTTACGACGCGAGACATTTTGTCTATCATTTAAATTTGATAAATTTTCTTCTTTTGTTCTTTTATTTGTTTCTTCTTCACTATTTAAATGACTGGAGGCTAAAAACCTATCATTTAATGAATTATAATTTAAATTTGGTAAACAATTTTTGTTTAACGAGCTGTTATTAGAATTAATTGGTTTTGAACCTGAAAATGCGGAAAGAGAGTTGGCCAAACTTTCATTCACACTTACGGTTGATCTATTTTGACAATCCATGTTACGCTGCACATGTTCATCGAGACGAGAGCTAGCTAATCTTTCGCTGGAGGAGACAGGCGTAGCGTGGAAAAATTGTGATGACTGTGGATCTAACGAGTGATGTGCATTTTCACTGGAATAATCCTCAGTATCATAAGAATTTGAACTCAAATTATTATCATTATTCTGATCAGTTAATATTTTTGACTGCACTCTAGTAATGGCGTTTATTTCAGGAGTACTATTTAAAACAATTCTATTGAGAGCATTTGCATTTGTATTAGATTTTCACGGTTTATGAGTTATATCAAAGTCATACTCTTCTGACTGTATTCGCCATCTCATTAGTCGAGATGCCGGATTCTTAATACTATTCAACCAAACTAAAGGCTTATGATCGGTAAAAATACGAAAATGTCGACCATACAAATATGGACGAAAATATTGAACACTCGAAACAATTGCAAGAAGTTCCTTCTCAATAGTCGAGTAATTTACCTCTGCAGAATTTAGTGTTCTACTTGCAAAAGCGACTGGAAGATCGTTTCCTTCAGATAATTGTGACAAAACACTTCCTATGGCGGAATCGCTTGCATCACAAGTGAGAATAAACTCTTTCTCATAATTTGGATACTGCAATATTGGGGGTTTTATCAATAAACTTTTCAAATGACGAAACGATTCATCTTGAAAAGCTTCCCATTTAAATACAGCATTTTTTTTTAATAAATTATATAACGGCTTCGCTATTTTTGAATATTCGGGACAAAATTTATGATAATATCCAACCAACCCGAGAAACGATTGCACATCTTTAGTAGACTTTGGTGTTGGATAATATTGAACTGCATCAATTTTTGAAGGGTCTGGTTTTATTCCTTCTGGTGTGATAATGTGTCCTAAAAAATATATTTCACGTCTTAAAAATTGACATTTATTAGCGTTTAATTTTAAATTAAATTTTCTAAAGCATTTGAAGACATCAATCAATTTTAAATTATGATCATCTAAATTTTTCCCATAAATTACGACATCGTCTAAATAGACTAAACATTTTACTCCCTTAAGTCCACATAGAATATTATTCATCAAGCGCTGAAAAGAACTTGGGGTATTTTTCAAACCCATACTCATTCTAGTAAATTGATAATGACCAATACCATCTGAAAACGCAGTTTTTGGTCTATCTTCAACAGCTAATGGAATTTGATGGTAACCGTTTGCTAGATCTATCGTACTGAAAAAATTACTACGGCCTAATTGCTCTAATATTTCTGAAATATTTGGTAAGGGATAACAATCACCAACGGTAATATCATTTAAGCAACGATAGTCCACGACAATTCTCCATTTTTTTCCTTATTTGACGATTTTTTTGGAACACAAAGCAGAGGAATATTCCACTAGGATTCGGACTTTTCAATAATCCCATCACTCAGCATCTTTGCAGTTTGACGTTGAATTTCTTCATGAAGAATTTGTGATTGACGATATTGTTTAATATAAACTGGTTTAGAGTTCGGAATAGTATTAATATAATGACTAGTTGCATTTGTAACCGAAAGTTTATCTCCATCTAAATAGAACAAATCATTGAAATCACTAGAGATGTGACGATATTTAGGTAGCAGCTACTTTTTCACTGTTACTCAAAAGTAGCAATCACTGCCTGTTAATAAATATTTAAAGTAGCAGCTCCTATTATTTTGTTCGCTGTGAATTTTTGAAACTAAAAGTAAAGTAAAGTATTTTAAAGTAAAAATACAACAAGAACAGGAAAATAAAATCACTTTGATTTCTAAAAGTAACAGTTCCTATTATTTGGTCGCTGTGATTCAGACTGCTACTTTAGTATTTTTTTCTTTTAAAATAAAAATACGAACAAGAAAAGAACAGGAAAATAAAATCACTGTGATTTCTAAAAGTAACAGTTCCTATTATTTGGTCGCTGTGATTTAGACTGCTACCTGCTACTTTAGTATTTTTTTCTTTTAAAATAAAAATACGAACAAGGAACAGGAAAATAAAAAAATCGCTGTGATTTCTTTGATATCACTAAAAACATTGATATTTAAGTAGCAGTGATTTTTTGTTTTTGTTCGTATTTTTTTATTTGAAAGGAAAAAATTGCATTTGAATTAGTTTATATTTGAATTAATAGAATAATCAAATTAAAAATACATTGAATGAACTTTATTTTCTTTAAAGATATTTAATACATACAAAAACGTTATTTGATAATATTACATACTTGACTTTGGACTTTTTTCTTTATTTTTTAAAAATCACACCTGTTACTAAAGTCGCTGTTATTTTTCACAGTGATTTGAAAGTAGCAGTAACAGTTTGTAACAGTGACTGAAAAGTAGCAGTTTTGCCATCTCTAGAAATCACGACAAATTTTCATAATAGATTCTCTTTCATAACCGTTTAAATGAACAGTTTGTATTATTGATTCTAATTTTTTTAATCGTTCATTTATATTATTCTCCTGATAATCAACACGGTATAAATTATAATCATTAATAGACTTAGTTTCAATATTTATATATTTTTAGAATTTTAACAGGATATTCGTTACTATTTACTATACTAACAAAAGCTGATTTATTTTTGATTTTAACAACTGAATTTGCAAGATATACACCAGGGCAAATTTCTCCAGAAAAACAAACTCTCTCAGTTCCATCAGGATAATCAAATTTAACATTTGTTATATATTCAACCCTAGCAGGAATTGTTGTAGAATCCTTATCTACCATATCGACTTCTTCGTTTCTCCCGACTAAATTATATGAATAAACATGCCTACCAATTTTGATTTCTAAACTATTTGAATCAAAATCTAATTTACATTTATTTGCTAATAAAAAATCCTTTCCTAAAATTCCATGAACTGGAATTGGCAATTTTTCTTTTATAAGATGGAACTTATGATTTACATAGATGTTGTTTGGAAACCTTAAGACAGCGTCAAAAGCCACAAGAGTTTCTGAAACATGATTAGAAATTCCACGATATTTACATTTTTCTGCTGGATAAAAAACTACATCACTATCAATATATTCGAAGTTCATTATAGAAATATCAGCACCCGAATCAATGATAAATAAATATTTTCCTTTTTTAGTGGCGACATAAATCGAAATTTGAAGATACGATTTATCTTCACCATTAACAGAACTTGTAAGAACCTTTTTCGATATAATATTTTTAATTGCAACACAGTTTGTTAAATTCGTTGAAGTATTTAATTTTTCAAAACTACGAAGAAATTTATTGAACGGTAATAATTCATTGATTGTATTTAAAGACATAAGATTATTAAACGGAATGTTACTCACTTAATCTTTTTCTAACATTAAACACTCTAATTCTGAATGTCTCGAATCCGTTGAGGAGCGTTCAACTCTCCGGACCGTTGATCGTTTTCCGAATGAGCGCGATTACTATTATCAACACTTCTAAAATCAATATTTCTCAAATTGGGTTCAACTCGACATTGTTCCACCATATGGTTTGAACGCTTACGATACACACAAAAAACTCGCTGGTAATTATTTAAGGAATGATTGCTATGTTTTTCAAAATTTGAGTTATGAAATGTTCTCGCTGAACCAAAAGGATTTGAATTTGTATTATTACGTGGAAAAATATTATTTCCATTTCTACTAGAATTATGAAAATTATTAGATTGCTTTAAATTTGAATTATTATTATTAAATGATGATGAAGTACCTTGTAATGAATTACTAAATGTTTTCGTATTGAATCCTTGAAATTTTTTCAATTGATAACATTTTAATGCACTGTGTCCACGCTTGTTGCAAAGCTGACATAAATTATTTGTATTACTAACATGAATAGGATCTTGAATAACTGACTCAGATTGCTTAAGAAACGCTTCTTCATCGATTACTTTATTTACCGACTCCAATAAGGAAGTAAATTGACAAGGTCTAACTAACAATTTTATATTATTTTTTAAGCCTCGTTCAAAAGCAATTAAGGCAATTTCAGAATTTATTTTCTTAATATCATTCGTAGAATCAATACCCTTAACAAATGAACAAGTCTCGTTTAATTCAAACAATAACTTTTTTAATCTGCGTGCATAAGATCTTACACTTTCGTCACTGTTTTGACTAATTTGACTCAACTCACTTTAGATAACTTCAATTGAACGCTTTGTTTTAAATTTAAAATTAATTTTGCTTTAAGAGAAGCCCAATCAGATGGAGCATCATATTTAAGAATTTCATACGCTTTATCAATTAATTTAGTTTTAATAAATCTAAAAAATTTTGAATGTTCAGATTCATCCAATGCTTCATGAAGCATATCACAACATTCCAAGAAATTTTCTAAATCGATTTACCATCATATTTGTCAATAATCGAATTACACTCGTTTAAATTAAATTTTCCCATTTTATTCAAAACAAAATCTATTTCTTTTGAATAATCACTCAAAAATTTAGAACTTAATGAATTTAATGAAGAAGATTGTACTGTTAACTTATTATTAATTAATGACGTACTTGGTTGTACAACGTTATGTTCGAGATTTATGTTAATTTCACTCTCATCCGTTACTGTTTCATTTATTTTATATTCAATCACTCTTTGCCGTAATTCTTTTGTTTCAACTTTATAGTTTTTTATTTTATTTACATCATTGCCTGACATTAATATAAATTGATTCACATTCACTTTATTTAGCAATAATATTAATAATTTTAAATAAATAATTAAGTGGTTTATGTAAAAAATGACTCACCAAATTTATCTTTCTGACTGACATCCTTAACTAATCTTTAACTTACAGCGTTGGAAAAACACATCTGTGGAGTGATATAACTTGCACATTTCAATAACACAGTAGTAATGATGATTTTTGCAGTTATCGATTTATTGAACTTGATTTATTTTATTTATTGTAGTAGTAAAATTGACTGTTTTAATTTTATATGATGATTGATGAAATATGTATTGATTTTTCAAAATGATGATATGAGCATTTGATTATTAATTATTTGGCTTATAGGAAATAACTGAATACGTTGATAATTTTTTGTTGCGTATGATGAAAACGTAAGCTGGTGTACGTACTATTATCTGCATAATTGATTTTTTGTTGTATGTTGAACCAAATTTTCCATTAAACTCATGGCGGTAACGCCAAATTTCTTCATTAATTATGATGACGTAACTGGATTTATTTTTTGTAGTTTTGAATGTTAATGTTAATAAATTTTTAATATTCCAATCATCGATTTTTACTTGGACATGTGGTATTTTTTGAGGTATGCATGGCTTTTATCTTTCAAGAATTTTCACAATTTCAATAAACGAATGCTGTCACCAATGTTATGGAAAAGACTCGATTTGTTGAATAAAAAAGAATGATTAATTATTGATTTTATTTAATTTAGATAACTTTACAATTTGTATTAACACTAACATTATAAATTGGTTAACCATTATAAAATACAAACTACATACCTCGACCACGGTTTAATTCCAAGTGGACGAATTACATTATTAATTAAATTAAGTATCACAAAATATAATAAACACAGACATACTTAACATTTACAGTACATATATTATTATACATATTTATATTATTAAATAAATACGTAAACAGAAATGCGCGTAAAATACAAAGACATAAGTAAATTATATATTATATAGAAAGTCAGGGATGTGGAACCACAACACGTTGATTTGATGATCTTCTAAAAATGCAGAAACATTTTGGCTTCACCACTGTAGGCTACGTCATCAATATAGCATGGTGAAAGGTAAAATGTGAACCCAGGGAACTTTGGACCTCAACATGAATTGGTGCAAGAAGTTGGGACTGTCTATCACTTCGTAAAACATAAGGTGCTTCAATTTGAATCCTTTTGATTTTGTGATCCTGGACAGCAAACTCACTTGGAACTCAGACCTAAAACATCTCGGGCAAAGCAGACACGTCTTTCTGCACATGCAGAATCTTCTTTGAAAATACCTGGGGATTAAGCCACAAAATGATATTTTGGTTACAACAACGTATAATAAAACTTATACTGTCAAACTCAGCTTTGGACTGTTGACCAAAACAAACCAAATTTCTGCTCAGACAGTGCTCACAAAAATACAGATATTTGTGTGCCTCTATGCAAGAGGTGCTTTCAAAACCACACAAACATCTGCAAATGAGATTCTTCTCCTACTTCGTACATTGCATCAACACATCAGATCAGCAGCAGCATCTAGTGTTCTCAGACTGCAATTCATCGAAACAATCAAACCTGGTAGCCTGACCAGCTATCAAACGACCCTCTCGGAGCTGCAGAACGAAAAGGGGACGAATTTGAATTAGTCACGCTTCAAAAGGAGTAAAATAATGCTACAAAATTGTACAAAAATTGCAGAAACTAATAGCGTCACACTTGTGTGGCAACTTGGTCATACGGGAGTACACGGCAATGAAGTAGCTAACTTGTTAGCAAAAAAAAGACTCCATTACAAAACGCATTGGTTCAGATTCGTACTTTGGACTAACCAAAACAAAATCCAAAGCTGGAAACAGGAACAAAATAAACTAATGTATGGAGTAAGCCTTATTGCTTTAAAAAAGTTTCTAGACAACTTCTTCCAATTGATCCTGAGAGAAAGTTTCTGAAGATCTTAACATTGGTCGTATCAAGATATAGTCCTATAATTCTTCACTTTAACAAACTAGGTCTTGGTGCCTCTAACAGATGCAGATTCTGCAACTCGGAGGCAAAAACCATAGAACACATTATCTCCAACTGCTCTGACTTTGAATAGCGCAGCTACATTAAACTCGTTCAAGGGGAACATCTACTTCTGTTACAGCAAAACAATATCCCAATCCAGCTCATTAACTATTTAAGCGGCTCGGAATCAACCACATTGGACATTCTACAGTGACGGAAAACATTATCTGTATAACAGTAACAGGGTCAACCATAATAGATCTTTATATGTCGCAGTGCTACTTAAACTAGCTAGCCGATCAGTTCCGCATCGAGTCCCTCAGTATGATATATCACATGCTATTGGGAATAACTGTGAGAAATCATTAGCAAAGAACTCTATTCAGTCAACGTTTCGACCCTTAATCTTATGGAATATTCCTTGATGATGACACTCTTGCTTGCTCGAAAAAATGAACCTTCAAAAAACTGTATATCAAAGCTCTAATCGTTGAAAAAGATAGATAGATAGATAGTGCGTAGTTTTTTTAAGCTCAGAATGATGAAACTTTTCATGGAGTGTTCTTAGAATTTTTTTTTCGACCAGGGGTCTTCACAGGGTGCCCCTCAATTTTTGTTATTTTGTGATGTGAGTGCATTTTGACGAGCGATTGTAGAAAAACTACTCAATCGATTTTCATAAATGATATGTCGTTGAATAGGTATTGGAACAAAGTTTTTAAAAATGTACACTGTTAATTTTGTGAAATAATTTTTAACGGGGTAACATAAGAGAAAAATGCTGTAATTGAAAAAGATGGCATAGCCTTTTTTTTTTTTTTTTTTAAACTAAATTGAAGCTTATTTTATATCTAACAACTTGTGAAAGTTTAGGACACGCGTTATTTTTTGTTTTAGAGATAAAATTCGTTGTGCATATGTGTCGGGAATCAGTTTTTTTTGTTCTGAAGGAAAATTATAAAAATGGCGATTTTTAGATTCAGATTTTTTTTTTATGTTAAATATCAAATATTTTATTATTAAATGAAGTTTTTAAAAAGCAATTTCAGTCAAGTTCAGCAAAATTTTGCGACATTTTGACTCGACCCTTTTTAATTTGGTTTATTTTGGTCTATATTTAAAAAAATTCTACTTGAAGCCATATTTTTTATTTATCAAAGGCTATCTATAAACAAAAAATAATCAAAATTAAAAGGGGTCAAGTCAAAACGATATTGAACCTTCGTGAAATTGCTCATATGTATTTCAAAAAAATTAAAAATTTTTTAAGCGTTTCCTCCCGCAATGTTAAAAGTGAACGAATTCCAATTGTGTTTGCAACGACTTAAAGAAACCATTAATAAAAAAAATATTTGCCAAGTCATTATTATTATTTAATCCACTTGACGACCCTTAAGAAAATCGAGTTTTTATGCTATCAAATCAAAAAGTTATAAAATCCGCAAGTTCTTATACCATCTTAAAGTTAAACCAAGTTTTTTTGTAGGAAATAACTAACATAAATTCATCAATATGTCTCTTGATTCCCATGAAATCATTTTGTAAAAAACGTTTCATTGTGATTTTTCATGTAAATACAATTTTATTGCCTTTTAAGGACTTTCAAAAGTTTGATTAGGTTTTTTTTCCTTATTTAAATCTTTAAAAAACTTTTAAATAAATAAATACTACAATAATTGTATTTACGAAAACATAAAACAACACAAAACAAAGTTGTTTATTTTTATTTTTATTATTATTTTCTCGTATTAAGTAGAAAGTTAGTTTTCTTCTTCTTAGTTTCAGTTTTTCTATTCGTTTCATGAAAAAGCAGAAAATTACACCAAAAAATATATATGGAAATGGGAAGAGGGAAAATATTTTAAGTTAAATTAAAGAAATTACTTTAAAAGGTTTTTTTACGTCGATAAATAAATCGTATGCTTTTATATTATAGTTATGGTGATAACCTAAAGCTATAAAAGTTCTTGTCTTCGAAGAAAACGATCACATTGTAAGACTACTTGCTATCTAGATTAACTATTTGAAACCATTCCTGTACCTTTGTGGTTTCACTAGGAATAATAGTTTACAAAATTTAATACTAAATTATAATAATTTTTCTTATTATTCCTCTCAATTTAGTAATATTTTATGCTAAATTCACCTGATGATATACAAGCAATGGCATATTTAATGTTTCAAACAAATCTTGTTGAATTCTTAAAAGTTTTTTGGAATTGTTCATAATTGAAATAAAAACTGTGTAAGTTTTTCGAAGACAAGAACTCTCCGAAAACTTTTTAAAAAAAATTAATGCCCGCGACCGCTCTTTTTGGATTTATATCAAGTTTCAACACTCAAAGTGAGTTTTATTTATACTTTACATATTATGAATATTTCTTTTAGATGTGTGAGTGACTAACATTTTTCAATCCTTTCAATCCAGAGATTTATTTATAGCCCCACACTAGTTTCAATCCATGGGAACGAGTAAGAAATCCTGCTTAACTTCAACACAAATAACCAATAGTACGCGAGAAACTTGATAAGAACGGCAAATAGAAAAGAAACAAGTGAATTAATTAGACTCTGGCAACCCCCGTACCCGAAAGAACCACGACCACCACGTCCAACCCCTCAAATTCACCCATTCACGCGCTCCCACTACACAAGCACACACGCATCCTCACAAACATACACACCCCCCCCATGCACGCATACAACCATGCATACGTCCATGACCATTCAGTTAAAACTAATAATAGAGACCACACCAAAGGCTATACTGAAGAAGTGCCCGAATGTTAAAATTAGACCTTAACGAAAATACAACAAATCAATGTAAATCCATAAAAATCGAAAGAGCCCACAGTATAACAAGACTTGAATTACAGCCAACCTCCAATATCATTGAATTTTCTTTTTAGTACTTTGTTTCGCTGTCATTTACCGACCAAAATTTGGACAAATATGTTTTTCCCTTAATACCAGGTGTAATTGATATCATTGTACTAGTGAGGTAATTATAATAAATACGATCCCAGGATACGCTGGTATCAACTCCTAGTGGATCATAGTTACTAGGTACGTTGGCAAGTGATCCATCAATATTGTCGTTTGTGATATTCCATCCACTGACGACTCTTCCTATATTTAATATGAAATTCAAACAATCCTTTGATAAATGATAATTGAAACCGAAACTGTTAGTCATATTATCCTTACCATTCACCATCACCAGGAAATTTTATTATTTAAACATCAATTATAATAATTGGGGAGAGAAGGAGAAAAAAAAAATATTCCATTCAAATTTTACTGAACAGTCTTGAATTCATACCCACTGCCCAGTTCAATGCTGGTGATACATTTTAATGTTGTAATGTTATTTGAAATTGGTTTAAGAGTTTTTGTGAAGATTGACTCATTGATGAGATATTAGTTAGCTCAGTAATATATCATTATCTACGTTAAAATAATTTATTATTAATAATCAATAAAAGAAAATAAATACGATAAAATTTAATTTATGAACACTCACATACACAACAAGTTAACATATATATAATAAATTGGGACAAGTACTAGACACACCGTGACTGGCCTTATTATTTCGGCTGTATCCAGAATGAAATTCCAGTTATTTACACATTCACCCTCCAAGCCTGCATGCGCACCAAAACACACTCACATATGCCTTCATACATCCATAAATAACTATAAAAGCAATGCGTTACTCACCCCAAGATTAGTCCAGTTCCATTAATAATTTATCATCAACACATTCCTCGTTATACAAGTTCAGCAATCAGGCAGGCGCCAAGGTTGTATAATAGTTGTAATAAAAGTTTTTGGAAGATGGCGGCAATGATGGATTTTCCGGAGATATTTTCAAATCGATGACACTTCGGATAATCACAATGTATAAAAAAAATTGCTTTGCGCAAAGCTGGTTGGTGATAATAGTATATTTTTTTGTGCTCTGGGAAATGTGTTGTAATATCCCGTAGTAGAATGGCGACAACATATCACAAAAAACAAAAAATGGTTGTCCCGGAACTGCATCAAAGTGGTCGTCCCACCGGATGTAACCGTAGCATGCGTTCAGATAATCGAGTTAGACCATACTCCATCCATAATCAATGGATCCTTTCACTATTAAAATTTCTGGCTATCACTTAGTTAATACAAAATTATCACAGCCGATTTACACAAATGCAATCATGACTTTTTGCTATCCCGGTTTTTTGTGTATCACCCATGGAAACATTTGTAATCAATATATCAATTTTAAATATTTATTATAATAACTCGGCAAAATTTTTTTGTTACTTATTTTGTTTATATTAACATGAATCTGAATCATTATATTTTTCATATGGTTAGCATTACACTAGTCAGGATACATCTACGTTAATATTATTTCCACAATTTTATTTTTCACTAGCTTTAGACTAAATTAACTGTCCTTTAGAATAATTTAAATTATTTTTCTTTTGACTTACATTATTATTAGTTTTAATTTAGATTAAATTAACAGAAAAAATCACGACAAAAATGCATAAAAACATTTATTAATACGAAACTGTCAAAACAAACAACAGCTAATTTCTAAAAATCACAATCGAATAAGAGACCCTCTATACGTCGATAGACATATTTATAGGCAAAAAAAACGATTTTACATCTCAAATCAATAAACGCAACCAGCCCGTTTATAGGACATTTACCTTCGATAAATAGGTGTACCAAAAGTGTCTTCACTAAAAAAACTAGAGACATCTATTATGAAATGATTTTAAGAAATTACATTTAGTAGTGTATCCACTAAGGAAATATTATCACCAACAGGCATTAAAATTGAAGACTAAAACCAATTTATAGCAGAATATTGATTGTAATATTTATATGATATACGGAACGACATTGGAAAATATTATTAATTGATAGACGATTGTAGGAAATCTATATGAAAATAACGGAAATACGAATAGATATTGAGTAAAGGAAATTACATTGGAGAAATATTACACAACTATTTCAGGACAATAATTTTTTTTTTAATGGAAACCAAAGAAGATGATGATTATGGATTTAGTATGCGAAACTATGTATACAGGACAAAATGAAAACGACTAGTAAAATCTCTGTCAGGGCAAACCCGGTGTATGCGGACAGTGGTTCGAATTACAATTATGGAGCTTGAATTACTCGTCATAACAATTGCAAGAATGATTAGCCCTCAAGCTGATGCAACAATCCGCAACTATATAATAAACGATTAAACCTTCTTGATCTGCCTGCGGTCGAAAATTTTGTATACCTATGCATTATGGCTGAATCTACAAGCCGAATCCAAAACTATCACTAAAATCCACCCGCAAGTCGTTTTTATGCTACAACCAGGCAAAAGGTTAATTTTGGTGATTTAGAGTTGTTTAGCCTTAGAGTCTTCTGAACTCATGTATTCGTATTATTTTGATTAGTTGAATTCGAATTCATAACCAGAATGGGACCTGAATGTCTGTTTTTGGCGCAAGTCGAATTAGAAGCACCAATTTAGCGGCTTTGAGGTATACGGGGACGTAAAACTATTGTTATAATTTCGAATTGATCATAAAAAACTGTTTGACATCTCGGTCAATTTATACTAGTCCAAAATTCGGTCAAATGCAAATAATATTCACACACCGAGAATTTCGTAAACGAAAAAGACCAAAATATCAAAAAAATTGCCAAAAAGTTGTTTTTATATTTTTTGAGCCATAGGCACGAGGGTGGCCCTTAGATTACACTAGAATTTTTTTTTTCATTGTACAGTTTGCGGCACCCTCCCATTTCGTGTGAATACTCATAAAAATATTATTTGCAAAATCTGATATCAATCGGTCAATTCTAAGACGTGCCTCCGACCACTTTAAGTTGAGAAATTTTGTTCTGGACCCTAAAAAAAAATTTTTTTTTTTTGTGCGACACCCTCTCATTTCGTGTCAATACCCATAAAAATTTTATGTGTAAAAATTGAAATCAATCGGTCAACTCTAAGGGGTGCCCCTGGCCACTTAAGGTTGAGAGGTTTGGTTGTGGCCATTACAAAGAAAAATTTAAATTTTTTGTACGACACCCTTCTATTTGGTGTCGATACCCATAAAAATATTATTTGTAAAATTTGAAATCAATCGGTCAACTCTAAGGGGTGCCTCCGGCCACTTGGAGTTGAGAGGTTTTGTTGTGGCCATTATAAAGAAAAATTTAAATTTTTGTACGACACCCTCCCATTTCATGTCAATACCCGTAAAAATATTATTTGCAAAATTTTAAATCAATCGGTCAATTCTAAGACGTGCCTCCGGCCACTTAAATTTGAGAAATTTTGTTCTGGACCTTAAAAAAAAATTTTTAATTTTTTGTGCGACACATTCCCATTTCATGTCAATATGGGTATTGAAAAAATTATGTGTAAAATTTGAAATCAATCGTTCAACTCTAAGGCGTGCCCCCGGCCACTTAAACTTGAAAAGTTTTGTTCTGGCTATTACAAAGAAAAATTCAAATTTTTTGTACGGCACCCTCCCATTACGTGTGAATATCCGTAAAAATGTTATTTGCAAAATTTAAAATCAATCGGTCATTTTTAAAGCGTGCCCCCCAGCAACTTAGAGTTGAGAGGCTTTGTTCTGGCCATTACAAAGAAAAATTTAAATTTTTTGTGCGACACCCTCCCATTTCGTGTCAATACCCATAAAAAAATTATTTGTTAAATTTGAAATGAATCGTTCAACTCTAAGGGGTGCCCCCGGCCACTTAAACTTGAAAGGTTTTGTTCTGGCCATTACAAAGAAAAATTTAAATTTTTTTGTACGACACCCATTTCATGTCAATACCCGTAAAAATATTATTTGCCAAATTTGAAATCAATCGGTCAATTCTAAGACGTGCCTCCGGCCACTTAAATTTGAGAAATTTTGTTCTGGACCTTAAAAAATTATTTTTATTTTTTGCGCGACACCCTCCCATTTCGTGTCAATACACATAAAAAAATTATGCGTAAAATTTGAGCTCAATCGTTCAACTCAAAGGCGTGCCCCGGCCACTTAAGGTTGAAAGGTTTTGTTCTGGCCATTACAAAGAAAAATATAATTTTTTGTACGACACCCCCATATTGCGTGTGAATAACCTTGAAAATGTTATTTGCAAAATTTGAAATCAATCGTTCAACTCTAAGGCGTGCCCCCGGCCACTTAAACTTGATAGGTTTTGTTCTGGCCATTAAGTGGCCGGAGGCACGTCTTAAAATTGACCGATTGATTGATTGCAAATTGTGCACATAACATTTTTACGGGTATTGACATGAAATGGGAGGGTGTCGTACAAAAATTTAAATTTTTCTTTATAATGGCCACAACAAAACCCCTCAATTTTAAGTGGCCGGAGGCACCCCTTAGAGTTGACCGATTGATTTCAAATTTTACAAATAATATTTTTATGGGTATCGACACCAAATGGAAGGGTGTCGTACAAAAAATTTAAATTTTTCTTTGTAATGGCCACAACCAAACCTCTCAACTTTAAGTGGCCAGGGGCACCCCTTAGAGTTGACCGATGGATTTCTAATTTTAAACATAATATTTTTATGGGTATCGACATCAAATTGGAGGGTGTCGTACAAAAAATTTAAATTTTTCTTTATAATGGCCACAACAAAACCCCTCAACTTTAAGGTGCCGGAGGCACCCCTTAGAGTTGACCGATTGATTTCAAATTTTACAAATAATATTTTTATGGGTATCGACACCAAATGGAAGGGTGTCATACAAAAAATTTAAATTTTTCTTTGTAATAGCCACAATCAAACCTTTCAACTTTAAGTGGCCGGGGGCACCCCTTAGAGTTGACCGATTGATTTCAAATTTTACGCATAATATTTTTATGGGTATCGACACCAAATGGGAGGGTGTCGTACAAAAAATTTAAATTTTTCTTTGTAATGGCCACAACCAAACATCTCCACTCCAAGTGGCCGGGGGCACCCCTTAGAGTTGAACGATTGATTTAAAATTTTACACATAATTTTTTTATGGGTATTGACACGAAATGAGAGGGTGTCGCACAAAAAAAAAAAAATTTTTTTTCAGGGTCCAGAACAAAATTTCTCAACTTAAAGTGGTCGGAGGCACGTCTTAGAATTGACCGATTGATATCAGATTTTGCAAATAATATTTTTATGGGTATTCACACGAAATGGGAGGGTGCCGTACAAAAAATAAAAATTTTTGTTTTTAAGGGCCACCCTAATAGGCACATGAAAAAGAATTTTGCCTTTATAACTGTGAAACAAAAAATTCTAAAAAAAATATCAATGTTTCTTAAATAAAATATTCCTTTGAATGATACTCCACTCATTTAGAACAAAGACACTCCTATCCCCTAAAAACATAGATATATAATTATTTGAAAATTCACTATATCTTTCGTTAAAAATTTAACAAACTGCCTGTCTGTCAATTTTTTTAAATTTTTCTGTCGATCAACGTCGAAACTTAGGAGGGGGTTCTATTACCCCTTAAATGGTTCTATTACCGCTTCTCATTCCTTTCCTTGCCCTATGACTTTGAGGTATTACCAAACAACTTACTTTCGAAATTTTCGCTTCTTGGAAAATTACTACTGATAAAATATATGTTAAACTAAAATAATGTTTCTGGTCAAAAGAGTATTTTTTTTTCTGAAAATATCAATTTTATATTACAGTAAAATTCAAGAATTTAAACAGCTTTTGAATTGTATTGTTGTTAGTAAACGTAAGACAAAATAGTTTTGAAAGAATTGGGTCACCCAGAAAACTGAATTTTCACACTAAGAAAATAACAGAAATAAGAGTTGTTCTGAGGTTCTTTGAAACCACTTCAATTACATAACAATTATTCATCTACTAAATAAATAATAAGTATGGATTTCCATTTGAACCAGTTTCATTTTAGTTTTTTTTTTGCTTCGCCTGAAATATTCCAAACTGAAACAAAAACCAAAAACTACATAATTTTCCTTTTTTGCGGTTTAATTTTTGATATTCTTATATAGGATTCTGTTTCTTCTTATCTATATATTCTTCGTCATCTTATAAATTTTTAAGTAGATTCTCTACTTAAAATTATCTGATTCTATAGTAAATGTAATGCTCCAAAATAAATGGAATTTAAAATTTGTCGTTGATTTTGTTATTGTTGTCTTGCATAAGGATTATTAATGAATTAGAAATGATTTTGAATTTTTTTTTTATAAAATTATACTGCAGAAAATGTGAATAAGAATATAGAGTTGTTATGAGATTTGTTATCTACAAGTACTCTCAGAATTGTCAGCACGTACTATAGATCAAGTCAGAAATTTTTGCTAAATTTTCTTAAAAAATATCCAATTAACTTTCGAAAAACTATGGTATTTTTGTGTTGTACAGTAGGTCAATTTGTTAAATGGGGCAAGAAGTAAATGAAGGTTACATAAAACAAATTCCAAAAAATAAAAGTGGAGCTTTTTCTGGTAGTTCCTAGGCCCACGCCGATTTCATGTGATGATTACCACATGTTTTACACTTCGTGAGGCGCCTGTCCTTAACGAGCCCAGAAATTTTGTTCTGGCATTTTTCTCGATTAGGCCGCTTTTTTGTTCGGAAAGCTCCGAAAAACGCCGATTGCCTACGATCTTGTAAATTCGATACCACAATTTGTGGTGGTGGAAATATGTTTTAGAACACGAGGGTAAGCTTATCCAAAAAAAAAGTGTCGGACTCGACAATGGCAGACAAAGGCTGACAATTGTCAGATAAGGTAACCCTCGTGTTCTAAAACAAATTTCCCAAAATAATAAGCTCCCAGGCAATCGGAATTCTTCGGAGCATGCCAAACGAAAAAGCAGCCAAACCAAGGAAAATGGCAGAACAAAAGTCTTCGGACTCATCAAGAATAGGCGCCTCACAAAGTATAAAATATGTGGTAATTATTACATGAAATCGGCGTGGGCCCAGGGACTATGATATTTGCTAAACAATTTGCATTTATTTGTAAACAATTGTAAGTGTTTAACAAAATCCCTACAACATCGTCGCAATGTTGCTGGTGTTGTTTAAATATATTCCCACAGTGTTTGGATATCTTATCTTGATATTTGTGTAGATTGATATCTGTTTCCATGTCGTTGGATATGGCGTTACTATAAGCAATGTGATATTTATTGAAATCGGCAACCGAAAATGCAATACGATCTGCGCGACAAAGAATTCATATGAGCAATTTCACGAAGATTCAACATCGTTTTGACTTGCCCCCTTTTAATTTTGATTATTTTTTGTTTATAGATAGGCTTTGATAAATAAAAAATACAAGTTCTCTTAGAATTTTTTTTTCGACCAGGGGTCTTCACAGGGTGCCCCTCAATTTTTGTTATTTTGTGATGTGAGTGCATTTTGACGAGCGATTGTAGAAAAACTACTCAATCGATTTTCATAAATGATATGTCGTTGAATAGGTATTAGAACAAAGTTTTTTAAAATGTACACTGTTAATTTTTTGAAATAATTTTTAACGGTGTAACATAAGAAAAAAATGGTGTAATTGAAAAAAAGATGGCATAGCCTATTTTTTTTTTTTTTTGTTTAACTAAATTGAAGCTTATTTTATATCTAACAACTTGTGTAAGTTTCGGACTAGCATGATTTTTTGTTTGTAAGATAAAATTCGTTGTGGATATGACTGTCGGGAATCAGTTTTTTTTGTTCTGAAGGAAAATTATAAAAATGGCGATTTTTAGATTCAGATTTTTTTTTTAATGTTAAATATCAAATATTTTATTATTAAATGAACTTTTTAAAAAGCAATTTCTGTCAAGTTCAGCAAAATTTTGCGACATTTTGACTCGACCCTTTTTAATTTGGTCTATTTTGGTCTATATTTAAAAAAATTCTACTTGAAGCCGTATTTTTCATTTATCAAAGGCTATCCATATACTAAAAATAAAACAAAATAGACCAAATTAAAAAGGGTCGAGTCAAAATGTCGCAAAATTTTGCTGAACTTGACTGAAATTGCTTTTTAAAAAGTTCATTTAATAATAAAATATTTGATATTTACCATAAAAAAAAAATCTGAATCTAAAAATCGCCCATTTTTATAATTTTTCTTCAGAACAAAAAAATCTGATTCCCGACAGTCATATGCACAACGAATTTTATCTCTAAAACAAAAAATGACGCAAGTCCTAAACTTTCACAAGTTGTTAGATATAAAATAAGCTTCAATTTAGTTAAACAAAAAAAAAAAAAAAGGCTATGCCATCTTTTTTTCAATTACACCATTTTTTTCTTATGTTACACCGTTAAAAATTATTTCAAAAAATTAACAGTGTACATTTTTAAAAACTTTGTTTTAATACCTATTTAACGACATATCATTTATGAAAATCGATTGAGTAGTTTTTCTACAATCGCTCGTCAAAATGCACTCACATCACAAAATAACAAAAATTGAGGGGCACCCTGTGAAGACCCCTGGTCGAAAAAAAAAATTCTAAGAGAACTTGTATTTTTTATTTATCAAATACTATCTCTAAACAAAAAATAATCAAAATTAAAAGGGGTCAAGTCAAAACGATGTTGAATCTTCGTGAAATTGCTCATATAGACTTATTACGAATTTCACCAACAAATTTCTAGATAAACTAAACGATTGATTACTCATGTAAAACCCATGGATTAAATTAAGTTTTCAAGTAAAACTGGATCATAAAAATCAAGTGGAATGAAAATGGTACAAAAAACTCTATGAAATGGTACAAATAACAGTACAAAAATTAAAATGGAGATCGAAAAATAAATTGATGCTAAAATTTTCAATGATCTAAAAGAATAAAATGGAAAATAAAAAAAAAAATAAAAATGAACACAGTGTAATTGAAAATTAACTGAAAATCTTTTATTTTGAATACATTATTTTTCTTTTTCTTAATTAAAATGGCGATGGAAATGGCAAAAATACTAATCTGATGAGCGAGTTTGATGAAGTGAAATGTTTTGTTGTTAGCAAAATTATTCTTTTAATTTTAAATTGGCGTTTGACCGTGGTAATTCAATTTTTTATATTAATTTAATCTCGTCCATTTAATTAAAAATCTCTGAATGTTGGATTTAATTGTTTGTGGAAAATATTTAACGACTTTCTTGTATCCACTAAAATAATGTTCCACCTTCCAAACACCGGCAAAATAAAATTTAATGACTTCTAATGGAACTATGGAGCTTCACTATTTTATGGTATTTACTCATTAAACGCTTTACTAAATGCTTCTGAGGAAAAGTCACTGAGTGAAATAACCACTTCCAGAAAACTTGTATGTACCAAATTTGTCATAAAACGTTCATAAAAAAAATTTTTAAACTGTCAAACCCAGTCGTTACAAAGTTTTGTAGACGAACGAAGAGATAATTGTGCAAGTGTAAGGAAATACTGGTTATTATAAATTTAACTAATTTGTTGTCGTTGATTAATTTCTAAGTTTTATTTTAATTGGGAAACATACGATGCATTACAATATTGGTAAATTTTGAACCATTTTATATTTCATTTGGTCTTTGGATTTATTGACAGTAACGCGTCGTAGACAGACAGCTGCGTTGACATCTTCTTCACCAAAAATGATCCCCATCAGAAAGAAAATGTGAAAACTATTAAAAATAACCGCAATTCAGAATTTTGTGTTGGAAGCCGTGCAGATAAGAAATTTATTCAAGAAAGGGTATTCTATTATTTTTAGTTTTTTACCAATTTTTTTAACAACCAATTTGAGTTTTTGATGTTGTAATTTTTCTTTTTTTCTTTTAATATTTTGCTTCAGACTATTGTTTGATTTATAAAAAAATTAATTAGGATTTAACGACCGGCCTTATTTCAACTCATACTCTATAAAATCAGCCAGCAATCACTTCATAAAATCAGCCATTATTCTATTCCATTCCTTACTTTAAATCAAAATAAAATATTAATCTATTATTTTATTCATGGACCTAACCATGACCCCTAACTTACCTATTATGGTCATTGGTCATACTGTTTTTATGTGTATTTATTTTTTTGCATATGAATAGAGGGATTGCTAGAAAGTTGTATTTTAACTTAGAAAAGTGTATTATAACTTGTGTGCAGCAACAAGACAATAAACATGAAATTGCATGAGCATACAACAAATTTTGTATACAACTGTATGAGCTTACAAAGAAATGTTTAAAATATAATATGAGAAAATATTTACGCATTTGTTGATTATCTCGTTGCACTCATATATTATGTTTCTTAGTCTGAACACAACTTAGGAGATCTTTGTTTTGTGGAAAGGATGATTACAATCTAATTTTTTTTTCTTTTAAATAAAATTCTATATTGAAATCGTGTAATGGGAATGCGAATAATGTCTATTAAAAAAGAAACAAAAATATAGAAATTCTCGTTTAGAAAAACATCGATCATCGACCGAAAAAGCATTATATAAATTTGAATCAGAAGGAAAGGATTTTGATCGGTAGTGTTATCATAACACAATTGTTTTAATGTAATTTAACTAATTAATTTTTGTTCAAAAAGATAAACCATAAAAGAATAAGTTTATAAGATAATAGTTATTTATTTATCTAGAACGAAAAGTGAAACTTTAAAGTACGAAATAGTTGTTTACGACCGAGGCGTCTAGCCGAGGCCGAAATTGCTAGTGAGCACCGTAACTTTTCACACTTTTCGTTTGAGGTAAATACAAAATTTTATTTCATTCTGGAATGTTATTAAAATAAAAAGGAATGAGTTTTAAATTTTGCTCGTTTATGGTACAAAAAGTTGAACTTTAACGTCCTAGGACTTCATAAAATTTTATAAAGTCCTAGGACGTTAAAGTTCAACTTTTTGTACCATAAATAATCTAATCTAATCTAATCTGTAATAAATAATCTAATCTAATTTGGTTTTAGATATCAGTATGAAATAAATAAATTTAAATTAATATGACAACTTTAATAAAAATGTGTAGCGTAGTTGGCATTACAATGTTTGTCACAACAACACAAACAAATAATTCAAGACCAAGATTCCACAATAGCATGCGTTCTAAGATGCTACTGGAAGCAAATCTTTGTTTTTTTGTTTTTTATGTTTTTTTAAAAGATAACTGAACAACAAATCCTATCACATATAAAATATGACAAAGACCACCATTTCATGATAGGACAAAACAAATAAAATTAAAAAAAGATATGAAAAGCAAATTTGTTTTAAATTTGCAGGAACAAAACTCAAATAGGATTACCAATAAGCCAGCTAACGGCTTATTACTTGATCATGTGACGCACTGTCTTTTTCAATGATTATAATTCTCCCATAGAGTTATACAAAGGCTCGATTTTTCGAGCAAGCAATAACGTCCCATCATCAAGGAGAGTATTCCTTGATAATGGAACGTTATTGCTTGCTCTAAAAATCGAGCCTTTATATGCTACAGTTGACTGAATAGATTTCATCCGCCAGCATCTCTAAAATGTTACCTTAGCAAGTGATATCTTACTGCTATGAAAGTTGATAAAATAGTTGGAGATAGTTGTGAAAAAAATTAAAAGAAAAAAGAATAATTAAAAAATGTTTACAGATCAGATAAATGTCATATTTTGCGGAAAAAAGTAACTCAATGTGTGCAAACAAATTGCACTCAAGTATAATAGATCTTTTTTTTTTTATTCTAAGTTAGGCATGTTTAGTGTTAATTATAATAAATTATTAATTAACGTCTATGACTATCAGAAGATACCATGCCAATTAGGGACTGGGATTAAGTTTGAATAAATTAAGTTTCTTTTAGAAATTTATGGACGCTAATTTTAAAATTTTGAGGATTAAAGCTATCAGGAAAAACCCATGAAGGTAGGGCGTTCTAGAGATGAGAACACTCTGTTGAAAAAATCACGCTGAAAGGCTACAGTTCTGCATCTTAATAAAGAGTTCGGCATACAGGTTAATATAATTTAATATTTTTTTCGAATTTTTATTCTAAAGAAAACATTTTAAAACATCTTCAAACGTAAACATAATCACGGCCGTTGACAGTCTTTCAACCATATAGCTACTGTATTGGAAGTTTGCAGACATTGGTTATAGGCTTTTTATAATATTATTCGAAGTTTTAATTGTAACTATCCGAACATTTCCATAATCATCTGGATGTCTCGTAAATTTTTTTTTCCATTTACAAGAAGGCTAGCTTCCATCTTTAATTAGAACTAAATGATCCATCTTTATATTTTTTTGACTCCTTTATAATTTACATTTTTACTATAAGTTTTTAATGTAATCTGTTTCCAAAAATTCTAAGCACGCGTTTCAACTTGCTGCTTTCTAAATAATCCGAACATTGTAGTATCGTCCAGATCAAAATTACGAGTTGGAATCAATGACAAATCTGATATTGGACATAACGAACGAGAGTTTAATATTCCTTTCATTTGGCATAACACTGTTGACATCTCCTCGGAGGTGAAATAGGCGTTTGAAACAACACGACTTAGGTGAAACTTGACAGATTTAACAGCAGGATCCTATATGTCACAAATTCCATTAGAGGCTTGTGGTGGTAAAAAAGGCCAATTTATTTGACTTTCGACGCAAAATCCTGTAATGAAGATCGTTCGTATTCCTGAATATTTTTATTATGAAATTTGTATACCTCTTTGAGATGTTAGCACCGATAAAACTGGGACACATTGTTTGGAAAATTTCTTCTGGCCGAAAATTTTTTCAATACCGCTAAGAATGCGTCCGTGATGAGTTATGCGCAGCGCCTTGGTCGCTGACATACAAAAATCACGATGTTATCATTTACCATTTTAGCTCCTCTACCACATTTACTGTCTAGCATTATAGGCCCAGCATTGTCAATTCCACTGTTTTCACGGTCGGCATGGTGCGAACATATGGTAAATCGCATATTGGTGACCAGATGGTAATCGCCTACCTGGTGATAAAAGTTTTCTATCTAATTAATTTTTGACCACTTCTGATAATCACAAAAATAAAAGATTATCCAGCTTGAAGGACCATGAAATATTTTTTAATATAAAATTTGCCAGTTTAATAATGCTCGAAGGACCATGAAATAGCTTAGCAATTCCACGTCATCGCAACAGCATTTGTTCTAGCATGTGACCTGACCCAATCTGATTTCGATAAAATTTCATATACAGATAGCCAATGAAAAAATAAAAATACCATTTCTTTCAAAAAATTAAGTTTCGCTCTAGGGATGACACAGTGTGGCATTTTAATTTCCGTTTTTTCAATTTTTAAAAAATGCATTTTATTTAACTAAAACCACCTGAATTCTGTTTTTATAGAAATTCAATTATTTTGAGGATACAAGTTAAGTATTTGAGGGTGTGGATGCTTTTTACATAATTGAATTTTTCTCTCATTTCTACCTATCCGAAATTAATTATAAATGAATATACCTGAAATATATTAAAACTGATGCTGAGAAGTAAATAGTGAGAAAAATTATGTGAAATAAAATGAATGTTGTATAGAATTTATATAATAATTAACTTTTTATTTTTATTCTAAGTTATGTTATGGTACAAATGGGAGAAAAAGTCAATTATGTAAAAAAGCATCCACACCCTCAAATACTTAACTTGTATCCTCAAAATAATTAAATTTTTATAAAACAAGAATTCAGGCGGTTTTTGTTACATAAAATGCATTTTTTAAAAAACAAAATATTGAAAAAACGGAAATTAAAATTTTGTAAGAATTTTATTTTTATAACGAGAAATTGTGTACCTTGGAAGCTTTCGTTTTAGATTACAAACTAATTAAACATTTTTTTTTCTGAAAAAAAAGTGGTAAAAGTGAGGGTATCCCCAACAGCGCCATCTTTGAAATTTTTTTTTAAGTTTAACACACTTTTACAAAACTATTAAAAAACTTTAAGTAATTTTTTATATAAGTCCTATCAATTACCTTTCCAATGAGCTATAAATGATTTAAATCGGTTTAGTCAATCGTTAGCAATCGATATTCAAAGATACTCATGTTTCGCAAACCCCTAAAACTTTGCCGCCACCTTGTGTCATCCCTAGAGCGAAATTTAATTTTTTGAAAGAAAGGGTATTTTTATTTTTTCATTGGCTATCTGTATATGAAATTTTATCGAAATCAGAGGGGGTCAGGAACATCGATGTTGCGGTGACGTGGAATTGCTCAGCTTGAGATAGTTTTTTAAAAAATTAAAAGTATATTATAAAGGGGGTAAGAATTTCACTTTTGGCTTTCAACAATGAAAAAAACAGTAAATTCAAATAAATCAATTTTATTCAATAAAATTATTAACATGAAATAGTTCACATAAAAAAATAAAATATGTTTTTATTGTAATGAAAAATAAAATAAAAATATGGAAGGGCTGAAATCTCACAGCTCTGAGATATCAAGACTTCGGTCTGGGTTGAGGATTTTGATACAGTTTTCGGCAAAACTCTTTTATGAGGACATGGTTTTTAGTTTTGGGCAGCGATGTAAATAACGGCCCGCCGGCCGGCAGACAGACATACATTTTTTTTGCTTTTTTTGGAATCAGTAGGTCCTGAAACATCGAGAAATGCCAAAAAAGTGGGGGTAAGAATTTCACTTTTGGCTCATGTATATAATACTTATAGAGCAAGAGCCCACGACGGCCTGACCTTCGTTATTTTATAAAAGCTGACAGTTTTTCTGCGCATACTCCCTACTCAGGTAGGAACGATTAGCGACATATGAAGTTTGGATCCTGGTGGCTTTGGCAGGGAGCAGGTAACACAGGGGCCTCCAAAGTTTTGTGAAAGTATAAAAGGTAATTTTTTTATAAATTCTTCGGGATAGTATTAGAAGTCACGTCACCCATTGCCAGACACTTACTATCGTGGTAACCCCCTGCCAGACACCCTTAAACTTTAACAAATTCATAAAGCTTAAGGGTGTCTGGCAGGCGGTTGCCATGATAGAACTAAGTGTCTGGCAAGGGTGACGTGACTTCTATTACTATCGCGAAGAATATATAAAAAAATTACCTTTTATACTTTCACAAAACTTTGGAGGCCCCTGTGTTACCTGCTCCCTGCCAAAGCCACCATGATCCAAACTTCATATGTCACTAATCGTTCCTACCTGAGTAGGGGGTATGCGCAGAGAAACTTTCAGCTTTTATAAAATAACGAAGGTCTGGCCGTTGCGGGCTCTTAGTCTGTTAGGTCTTTCAGACCGAAGTAATTGGATTAAACAAAATTAATTTTCATAAAAATTGTTTTTATATTTTTCGAAATTTTATAAAATTAACCACAATAATAATATATATTATAATAATAGTTTAAATAATCGCATAAAAAAATATACTCGCATAAAAGATTGTTTTTATATTTTTAATTTTCATAAATTTAATCACAAATTAAATAATAATTTCTTTATAAACTTTTTTAATTTCAACTGTATCAAAGGGCATTCAAAATATTTATTGGCTTCAATTAAAATTACAAACCACTTAGGTTGATCGCCAAGAAAAAGTGAAATTAAAAAATGTTTTCAGATCAAATAAATGTCATATTTCGCGGCAAAAGTAACTCAATCGCCGGAAAACAAATTGCATTGATGTGAAATAAATAGATCTTAGAGAGGGTTCGGAATACAAGTATATATAATTTAACATTTTTTTTCGATATTGTAATGTAGAGCTTTTTCATTGGCGAGCCAATGAAGCGGCGTAGCAGATCGCGTACCTAGATTAGATTATTTATATGCTCCGGACTAGCGGCAGTATTAAGTTCGAGTTGTAAATTCTGCTACTCCAGCACAAATACGGAAATGTACGCGAATTACGTGATTTAAACAGAAATGAAAAGAAAACAAGTAAAAAAAAGGAGACTCTGGCGACCCCTTTGGCGAAATAACCGCGATCAACACGTTCAACCCCACGTTCACTCACATACTCTCACACTCTCACACATCATACCCTTGCGCACCCTCATCCACTTACACGCATGTACCCACTCACGCAGGCACACCATCACCCATACCTACATTCATGCCCACATTCAGACACACTTGAAATAAGCCATTTTGTATAATTTTTCTATTTTTATTTTATTTGTTATTATAATTAATAAGTTATCATTTGCAGAGAATTATTTGATTATCAACATTAAGTTAAATTGGTAGAAATTGTAACTGTATATATTTTGTAACTATTTCTAATGGAGATAACCTATGCAGAAAATATTATGTTGATATCTCAACTATTGATAAAAAAAATAAAAAGAAACAAATTAAAACCCCAATAACGTGTTTCTATTGTTAATGATTCACTTCTTACTTTTACCAAATTATTGGAACAAAAAAAAATGTTACAATAAAATTCGTTCGTTTATACGATGCGACTTTTCGACAGGTATTATGACCTTTTTAATAAGCTAATTAAGCCAATACAATATATCGAAGGGATTACATTCAATGTTTGGATCTAACGAGACCCACAATATATTTTGATTCAAGCTATAAGAATCATCCAGCTGATACCAGATTCTCAGGATTAATTATAGGCTTGGTGTAGGGTCATATCCATTTTCACAAAGAGTTTTAAATTATCGTGAAAAAATAAATAACCAATTCAAAAAAAAGCAGTGTTATTATCTTTCCCGGAAAAATGTTCGATCACTTTGGCCACCCATAACCTATGCACAATACAATCCGAAGAAGAATCAATTCGAAGCCAAGATAACATAGTTGTGGATAAACTCAAGGCTTCGCCGGTGGTGTGGGTTAATTAGAGTAAAGTTGTCCATCTTCATCATTCAGGACTCTCGTAAAATTCCATTGAATTGACTCCATAAGTTTTGTCCCCATTCACGTTTGGGTGAGCCGTTGACCAGACAGATCCGCCGTTAGCGGTAACACCATCAACAATCACCACAGGTCTATGATATCTTTCCAAGCCAACTGCCTCACCTTCAAAAAAATTCGCATGAAATTCATAACCAGAGTTAATTGTTGTCGGATCACCGAGGGTGGTTGCAGCTGTCATTATGCCTATGCTTTTATATAATAACTGAAAGAATCATTAATTGAGACTTGATTTCATTGATAAAACTTTAAAATTATTTTTGTTTGTTTGTTTTAAATTAATGTTATTGGGCTTGTAAGCGTTTTCTTAAATTATTATCAACAGTCAAAATTTATTACCTCAAAACACACCCATTTTTAGGTTACTAATTGATAGGTGAGAGAATTTTCAGCAACTATATATCTGAGCTTTAAGAGCAATTTATAACGCCCCGTATGTAATCAATGTGGCATCGTCCAATAATAATTTTGATTCAGCCCATTATTCCCTGATCCACAGGCTCACGCCCCACTTACACACACACCCACACACAGGCGCACGCACACATCCCTACCAATAATAAAATTAAAAAAAATGTGAATAATAACTCACCACATGGTTGTCTCTGATCTCATTCCATCTCCTTGGCTTTAACGAATCATCCCCAGCATTTAGTATTCGTCATTATACATAGTGAGTTCCTTTATAACGCTGAATCCAGAAATTAATGAAGCTCCAAACTCCAATTGATATAGATTTATTCTTCGTTCTTATAATCACTCTGAACACAAAAGGTGCAGTATTTCAGCTTTTCCGAGTTGTAATAGGAATATGAAAATACTTCAAATAGAGACATTATTTACAACACATTTGGGAGGAAATATCCATATTATTAACATTAGCATAGATTAAGGATAATGAACAACCGATACAGTGAGTTATGTACTTGACACAATCAATTCGGTGTTTTCTTATATTAAACCAAATCGGACAACTTGATCATATTATTTACGATTAAAACTCAGTAGTTTTACTACAAAACAAGTCCAGACTTAACCAGTTACTTGGGATTCCATAGCAGTACGAGAATCTGACGAATACGTATTACAGCAAATATGAACTACAATTGATTTACAACAGGCTCTTGCGAATAAGAATCATATACATATATTTATATAGAGGAAAAAAAGAATCGATAATAACACCTATATCGGTTTCAGGTTAATTTCTATACCGATTGACGAATATCGTTGTAAAGAGAGCAAAACGAATTGACACTTGCACAGCCATTTGAACGCAGTATGAACCAAAATCAGTGAATTGCACATAAAAATTATTATTTTTATAAGAAGAATAAATAGGTGTAACGGAAACGGTATTAACGGATGATTATAAATTAAGCAGAATACAAAGGATTGTCTCTCAGTTGATTACAACTCTCATGAATGATAAAATGAAAAGCTGAATTTTGCATTCATGCTTTCTTTCTTTAATTAAGCAGGACAATTTGATAAGCCTCCATTTAGTATTAGTTAGTTTTATTAGTGCAATTTGTGTTAATAAGGCAATTTTCCTAGCAAAATTCAGTTCACGTTTATATATTTGTGAAATATGATGAAGCAGTAAATCTACGAATCAGGGAATTTTACAGAACTACGCCATCGTTCTCCAGTCTACATAACAATATTATATACTAAAGAAAACATTTCAAAACATCTTCAAGCATTTCTTTATATATAATTGTTGAAATTATATATAAAGCTAAAAAAAGAAGTGTATGTATAGTAATTGGTTGGAAAATATATTACGGGAGGATATATCAGAAGATGGACCGCAGGGAAAGAAAAAAAAGTATCGGAGTCTGAAACGATAAGCAAAATAACTGTGAAGATATTAACCAAAAGAACAAAAACAAACTGCGTCGACTTAAGCCCAAAGGGTGAACAAAATGTTCACTAAATATATTAAATAGAAAATAAATATGTCATATTGAAATTTAGAGTAGCATTTATTGAAAATATAGTTTACAACATGTGTAATAAAAAGCCATATTTACATAATATTATATTTATAAAGTCAATTCAATTACATATGAAATTAGAGGTACGATAACTAAAGTGAGAAACATAAACTTTACTTTGCAAATTTGCTAAATTAATTTTTTGTTTTTGAATTGAATGGACCTGTATTCATCGTTAAATTTGATTTGTAAGACTATAAAATTACATTATGCCAAGAAGTTTTACTTCAACCGCTTGTAAAGATTACGCACTTCATATTTGTTTTATTTTTTTTAAATTCAACATTGATTTATTTTTTTGTCAATGTAAAATTTTATTTGGAATATATAAGAAATCTCCCAAGCCAGGATTCGCAGGTACAGATCCGGTATTTCCTTTTATTAGTATCAAAGTTAAAAACAAAGGATTAGTAATTGGTGGGATCCCTCGTTTGTTTTAAAGGAGAGAAGATGTTGTGCAGTAAAAATGGAGGTGGTTCGATTTTTTTTTCTCAAATCAGATTTTTTTGTCTACTAAATATCTTTCCTATTTTCTTTCGTGATTAATTGTCGTTTTTTTGTTCTTGGGATTTTTAATAGAACGTAAATAAATAAGCATAATATACTAAGCCCTGAAAGCTTCACCCAGCTTCACCTTACAATCACATTCAATTCTGTGTGTTTCACAAATTCTTTGTTATTCAGAAAATAAACTCAAGCATTAACATGTTGGACACATGAGCTCAAAGTTCAAAAGAATTTTTGAGGTGAACACGAACTACTTGGTTCAACAACTTACAATAAAAATCAAGGATTACTTCTTACGATACAAAAAACTAGAAAATGTTTTCCTCAATTGTAATAAAACCAACCAGCATATTGGTCTAATCGATTTTTATTTCGATTTTTTTCTAAATTATCTTATTAATTCAGTTTTTCTTCCTGGAAAACAAAGTAATTTTCACCAAAAGAAAATCTCTTATACAATTAAGAACGGATATCTTCCTTGTGTACAATAAAGTTAACAACAGTCTATTTAACGTAACGAAACAAAAATATCCTTTTTTTGTGTATCAGTGTGTATACGGACATTAAAAAAAAAGAAAAATTATACTAAAACCATAAAAATAAAATTGTTTAATGAAAATATAAATTAATTGGGGGTATGAGAAATTACCTCAATAACGGTTTATTGTTATATGTCTATTAAAACATAAAATGGAAAAAATAAGTAATGTTATTAGTTTTTAAGGTTATGTTCGGATTAATTTTGTCTAGTATCTGTTAGATTTTATTACCGCAATTAAATTGTTCTATAAGAATATGTTTCGTAGAGATAAAATTATTTTTAATTAATTGAAACTATAAAAATTTTTATTTATGAACATAAATACGATTAGTATTTGTATGACATAATAAAAGATAAGACTAGTGGCTTACGGTTCCGGTTTAGTCAATAACAAAATGGTTATAATTTAAAATTGAATAAATACTGTAATTATTATTAATCATGAAAACGATAAAAAATTAAATTAAAACAAAATTTCTTTCCACCCTTGTTAAATTTTGTTAAAACAACCCCTTTCTTCACTACAACAGCAACAAAAACTTTTTAATTAAGTTTGTCCCTTTAATAAGTAAATTAATCATAAGGAAAATGTTGTAAATTAGGTAGCTAATAATCTTAAAATAAAACGAAGTCTTATAAAATTAAAGCCAACAAAAACTATTAAAATATTAATTTAAAGAAACACTTCCCTCTTTAAAACTTTTGTTTTTCTTCTTCTATTCTAACTTTTCTTTCAGCCACATTTTTGTTATACTTTTAAGTTTTCCGTTTTGTTTTTTATTTGACTTTCAGAAAACACAAAACAAAAAAGCTTTAAGATTATTACTTTAATTTATTACGACATGAAGAGATTTTAGTCCAAAATTGAAATTTACAGAATTTTATCTTTGGAGATACGAGTAAATTCATATTCAGATTTTTATCATGTTATCCTCTATAATGAAGATAACAATGTTTTCATATAAATAGATAAACTTTTTTGAAATAAGCTTTACAGCTCCAACTAAGATATATTGAACAGTAGGATAAAATAGATGTGGATGCGATTAAATTAACGTGGTTGGTTGTACTTAATTTAATTTCAAGTTGTTTTTTGTTTCAGTTTTATAGTTAGTAATTTCAATAAAAACGTAATATTTACAAATTACAATTGATCTGTTTTTCCAACAAAGTGTGTTTGTGATCTTAGTAATTTAGCTCCTGCGTTTCAAACAAGAATATAGATTGATTACATTTGTTAAATGTTAAATTTGATTTATAAAATATTTTAAATAAATAAACCTTGATGATGGCCCGCATAGTCGAAATATTGGAAAGATTTTTGTAAAATTTTAATAGCTGTACTATAATTTAAGCTGATTTTTAGAAAACATATTTGTAAACAATATTTCAATTTTTTTGGTTTCTTTCGTTTTCTCAATAAAAAAGTTAACCCTATGAGGCATAACATCCGTTATTATGTATGTTATTTTTATTTTTAATTCAGTTTTGAAATTTTTAAAATAATGCAGTCTTTCTAAAAATGTAAGTTTATACAGTTTCGTCTTATTACATTAGACACCATTATATCTACATTTTGTAATAAAGCTTGAATTATGAAACCAATGTTATTTCTTTTTAAAATTTGCTTAAAAAACTTATAAATAAGAGAATCCACAAATTTTGTAGTTGTGATACAACAGATATATAAGTACTATCTCATATAAGTACTATCAAATAAATATCAACAAGAAACTACATCAAATGTTGTGCAACTACAAGAAAAAAAATTTGTATGGTCCATCGAGCCGTATTTATAAATCATTATAATGTTGTATATTGAAGACTGATAGTTCTGACTGATTGTTTATTACCTTAAAATAAAGGTTAGATATCTCAAAAAATTGATTTTAACATACATCTAAAACTCATAAACATCGGTGGAATTATAAAAAAAAATTGGTGGTCCATCGAGCCGGATGAACCAATAATTATAATGTTGTACATTGAAGGCTGGTATTTGTTTGCTTATGTTAAAGGTTACGTATCTCAAAAAATGGATTTGATCTCACATCTCAAACTAATAAGCATCGATGGAACCAATAACACCAGATTTATTGCATTGAAATGTCAGAGATTCTACATTAAATCTAATTTTAACTTTTTGATTATAATATTATTAAGTTTAAATGTAGCGATTGGTCAAATCCAACCAAACATTTTAATACTATAAAGTAAATTCAGTATTTTTAATTTCTTCCAATAGAAATTTTTTATTCGAATATCAAATGCTCTCATATAAGTAATTTATGGATTATTACCGAAATTTTCTTAATATAACCAAAATTTTTGATATTATTGTCGTTGATAGTTTTCGTGGTAAGATTCTTATATACTCATCATGATGTCATGAAAAATACCAGCTCCATGAAAAAATAACGTGTACTTTTCTAGACGTCCTTACCAGATCACTAAGCAGATATCGAATAAAGACCAGAAATTAGGAAAATCCAGCTAGCAAGATGTTGTTATCCATCACGTGAGATGTAAATCTGACACGTATGAAACAACAAATTGAATTTATTTAATTACTAAAACTTTAACACAGTTTGCTGATGAGAAATTGCAATATGTACTATCAAATATCTTTCGTTAAAAAATGCAATTTTTTAATGGGAATGTAGGGTATTTCTGAGACCAAAGTGCTTAAATATAATTTTACCGAATTCCTTGCCAACTGTGAGTTACAACCCGAAGTGCTCATGTTATAATATCTTTCTTGGGATTGCAGTGGGAAAATTCAAAACATTAATTTATAATGACATTTAAGAAATGTTTTTCCAAAAACTTGATTATAAGCAGCAATTGCATTGTTGTTAGATCCTTGGAACATTTTTTGTAGTTTCTTCACCCAATATAAGTGATTTTACTCTACTGATATGTTTATGAGTGATTTCAAGAGCTCGACTGTTTGCACTAACCGATAAGTTAAACGAATTGACCGACTTCGAAGGTGGCTCCAGCTTCGGTTGTTAAGCTTAAGGTGATTGTTTAAATGGAGATAGTGCTCAATGTAGTTTTTACTAGATTACTATTTGCTCTGATCAAGCCATTTTCATGCCTCTGGTGAAAACTATGTGCAACTTTGCTCCTAGCTTGTTGTGAGTTGCTGTGGCTGAACATTCAATATGATATTTTATGTGTCTAAATATTATTCATCGTTTGGTCAAAAATAGTGGTCATTGAGCTATCGTTCTCTCAATTCAATGTTCTATTATGAAGCGGTTAGCTCCAAAATAAAAACAAAGAACATACAGTAAAATACGTTAAAATTGTTTTAGCGATCCGATGCTATAGATGAAAACTCATATTATTCGTTCTATTCCTTATTAGAAATATAAGTTCAATGGTTTATCTTATATTATTTTAGGTTGCATTTAGTCCCTGGGCCTTCACCTACATAATTTTCTGATTACCACATGTTTTATACTTCGTGATGCGCCTGTCTTTGACGAGCCTGAAAACATTTGTTTTGTTTGTTTTGCAAATTTGCTACCACATTTATTTTTTTTAACTTCCGAAGGTTGGAAATTTGTTTTAGAATACGAGGGTAAGCTTGTCCGACCAAAATGTGTTTGCTATTGTCGGGTCCGACAACTGACATTTTGGATTTTTGGGTTGTCGGACTAGACAATAGCAGACAGATTTTTGTTTTGTCGAACAAGGTTACCCTTGTGTTCTAAATCAAATTTCCAACCCCCATAGTTAAAAAAAAACAAAAATTTACAAGATCCCGGGCAATCGGGATTTTTGGGAGCTTGCCGTAAGCAAACCGGCCCGTTTTAAAAAAAATCTCAGAACAAATGTTTTCGGGCTCGTCAAGGACAGGCGCCTCACGGAGTATAAAATATGTGGTAATCAGAAAATTATGTAGGTGAAGGCCCAGGGACTAATTGAATTTTACGAATAGAAAAATATAAAAAATGATTATTCGGGTAGTCGATCGGAATTAGATGATGAAGAAAGTTTGTCATGACTAAAATATTTAAATTTCACAAAAAAGGGGTTGGCTGGTTTTATTAAATAGCGACGTTAATAATAGTAACAATTAGATGGCCAACAAGCAGGATGGGGTAAGTTTATTTTTTTTTGTAATTTAAATTTGATAGTCAATGAGTTGATGAAAGAGTGGTGATCGCTTTTGTTCTTCTTATCTATTCAGTCAGAGACCACTTTGGTTTACATTTTTTGTTTTCTCTTGATCCATACTTAGTAATTGCGTGCATCCAGCATTTCTAAGAGACCGAGGATAAAAATTATCGAAGCCACCTACTGAAATCATGTACAACAAACTCAAGGGCCGGAAGGCCTCTTGATATCAGGATTACTTATGGTAATCCCAACCGAAAACCAGCAACTCGGTAAAGTTCAAAATCAAAACGATATACATGAGGTCTAGCTATGGCTCTGGAAGCCAAGGGCTAGCATTTTCCAACATAAGTTTTCACTGTCGTCCCAATACCAACACCCAAACAACCTGTATTGAGAAAAAAGGTTGTTAGAAGTGGTGTTACTTTGGATGCAACAACCGTGACACGAAGGACACGAATACATCTTTGTTATCGTCCACGGATATTGCCTCCAAGGACACCCTAACACGCTATGCTGTAAAAATTGGAATCGAAGACAATGGTAAAATGAATTTAAATGAGCATAGCATTATAAAGTTTTCGTTCTGTCAAGTACCCAAGGCCTAACGAAACATTCGCAGGGCGGGATGGTATTGGCGGAAACCACCAATAACCAACAAGGTCCATCACCTGCTTGTTCCGTCATCCCTGACCTCCTCGACGAAACCAAAACTTTACTTTAACTCGGAGTTCGCGGGGTCGTAATGTCCCGATAAGCATTAGCCTGAAGGGCTAATACTCACTCCTGCGGTAATCACTATAACATAAAATTTAACACAAAATTAATTATTTAAAAAAACTAAATATACAAATAAAAGAATTGTTGTTTCTAGAACAACCCTGTTTGGATCCATAGACCCAAACATTGTCGCTCCAGAGGCCCCGTTGGACGCCATCTTGTAGTGGAGAGGTTTCTCTGGCAGACCGTGAAGGTCTACCATTTGGTCTTGCACGCCAAAAACCCTGCCGCTAGCTCGATAGAGCGAAGGTTCTAGCGACCTACCTCACAGCACAAGAAATTTTAAAACACAAAAAAAAAACAATGCGTGCATTAAACCCCACCCAGAGTCTCCAGAAGGGAGATCTGCCAGGTCACAACTCTCCCTATTCTTGCTACAATTAGCGCATCATGTTAATTTCTAAACGCTAATTAATAATAAAACTACTTCCCTGATTGTGGTGACGATGATATCCAAGCATCCAGAATATTCATTCCCCGACTTCCTGTTGATGGTGGTATCAATCAAATTTACTCCAAACTCCCTCAGACGTTCATTCATCTCACTTGTGAGTCTGATATCATTTTCAATTTGCGCTTCTTTCACTTTGATGACTTTCGAAACACTGAACTTTGCCACTTTATTTTTTTCTTACGTGGTTAGGGTGTATTAGAAAAACATCAACACCAACTATTTAGTTGCAATCTTATTTATTAGTTTAACAGTATACATTTTAACATGTTAACATATTATCTTGTGCTTTTGATTGCTGTGCAATGTACACAAACTTATTACTATTTTTGATTTTAAACTTTCCTTTTTAGGTAGATTTCATATAAAAATCTATTAGGTAGATTTCATATAAAAATCTACCTATTGCAATGGGCTTCATCTCGGAATTTCGGAAAAATTTTTGTGCCAAACGACTATATATGATAAGCGGAGACAAAAAAACAAAAAAAAAAAAAATTTATTTATATAGATATATATATATGTATATAAACGATATGAGATATAACGAAAACGACCGGCACTCTCACGGTCGCATTTGTTGAGGTTGATCAAAAAAATTTTCTGTACTTGTGTGTTTTAATAATATCTTGGACAAGTTCGTGAATCAGCAAAATCCGACACGTGGTTAAGAAACTAGAGGCATTTTTCTGAAAAAAATTGATTTTTTAAAACCGTTATAACGGCCGTTTGGATACTAATATTTCAAAAAATTTAACAAATTTAGAATCTTTGGAACCTTTTTTATCAATTTGTTTTAAATCTAGACCTCTGCAGTTCAAGGTTCCTGAATGAGCGGCTCCAACAAAAAAGTTTGCAAAAAAAAATTTTTTTTTGAAACAACCGGCACTCTCACGGTCGCTTTTATAAGGCCAGATCAAAAAACCTTTTTTTTAAAAATGTGCGTTTTGTTAATATCTTGGACAAGTTCGTAAATCAGCCCAATCCAACACATGGTTAAGAAACTAGAGGCTTTATACTAGAAAAAAACTCTGTTTTTTAGATCCGTTATAACGGCCGTTTGGATTCTAATATTTTTAAAAACTTCATAAATTTAGAATTTTTAAAACCTTTTTAATCAGTTTCTTTCAAAAAAACGACCTCTGCAGTTGGAGGTTTCTGAGTGAACGGCTCCAACAAAAAAGCTTGTAAAACACAAAATGCGTTTGAATCAACCGGCGCTCTCATGGTTGCATTTGTGGAGCCAGTTAAAAAAATCTTTCTTAAAAATGTGTGTTTTATTAATATCTTGGACAAGTTCGTAAATCAGAAAAATCTGACACATGGTTAAGGAACTATAGGTTTTATACTAGGAAAAAAAGTGGTTTTTTTAATCCGTTATAACGGCCGTTTGGATACTAGTATTTTTAAAATCTTCATAAATTTAGAATCTGTGGAAACATTTTAATCTGTTTCTTATAAATATAAACCTCTGCAGTTAGAGGTTTTTGACTTGTTGGCTTCAACAAAAAAGTTTGCAACAATCCCCAACTACAATTTCCAAAAACCTTATAACAGTCAATGTCAACCTTATAACAGTCAAAAAATAAAAGATTTGAATAGAAGAAATTAATTTTTTTTCTTAGAAATAAACTATTTTGATATTTTGCAGTAATTGCACAACATATGATATAGAGTAGGTTTGTGTCATAAATTATCACACACATGTTCTGTGGTAGATTTTATATTTGTTTGTTTCAAAATTGGATAGATATAATTTTGCTTGTAGGTAGCTAATTTTCTTTTTAAAATTTGTTCGATATCTGTTTTAAATTAGTTTGTTTTGTTTAAACTAATCTGATACATCAGATTCTACTGGCACACAAAACTGTCTGATCTCGAAATCTACCTATTTCTAGCGGATATACGTGCCGCTTGGACTTTTTTATATTAAGTAAGAATTAAATTTTTGAATAATGCCAAATTGTAGTGAATGTGGTCTAAAAATAGACAGAAAGTGCAATGATATAATTGATTGTGATAACTGTAAAAATTATTTCCATATAAAATGTGTGTCATTAAATGTTGTTGATTTAAATGCGTTCAAAAAGGAAAATAATAAGTGGATTTGTAAGAAATGTGTATATGATAGTCAAAGATCGGATTATAAAAAATTTTATCTCAGTTGTCCGAAGTATCATCATGTTTGAAAAATGGATTTGACCAATTGGAAGAGCTGATTAATCAGTTCAAAACGCTTTCTTTGGAACACGAGATCTTAAAGAATGAAAATATGTTACTGAAAGAATGAATGTCGTTCTTGGAACAAAGGATAGATGTTGTTGATGAAGATTCTCTGAAAATGAAACTTAAAGTTATAGGTATTCCTAAAACTGAAAATGAAAATTTTGTACAAATTGTTGATGACAGACTGAGAGCTAGTGAACCTTTTGAGTAACGGTCGTCCTGTAAGGCTAGAATTTTTTTTAGTGAAAGTTCATGAAATATGAAGTACGGAAACCACAACCTGGCAGGCTTCAGCCGTGTACGTCATCACCCCCTATATGTTTAAAAGTGTAAAAAAAATGAAAAAAAAAAAACTTGGTCCTGTAAGCTTGAAATTTTTATATGATTTAGCTCACTTATTGTAGAGTACAAAAACAAATTGACAGGCGATTTGGAGGTGCACAAGTATCTGCCAGGCGACTCGAAAGGTGTTACAACCTGCCGGCCGGCCGTCACAAGCGACGAAATCTAGAAAACCGCTGAACGGATTTCCAAAATTTTTGTTTCTAAAAATAATTTTATTCAATGGAAAGAGCTGAAAGGACGATGTGTTCGATCACTGTACCGGAAGTGTGTCAAAAAAATCGTCAAGTGTGTCAAAACAAGGAAATTTGCATATTTTTGGCTTAAAAAACGTTAATTTTAAGTGATTCCGGATATAAACATTGAATTTGAAGAAATCTTGATGGTTGGGATTGGTATGTGATACCAAAAACTAGATTATTGCATTATAAGTTTGTCAAAAAAATGTTGTCAAGTTTTCCAATTTTTTGGAAAAAGTTAAATTAATAATTTGTATTACCTGAAATTTTAGTATTATTATTGAAAATTATGGCATTATAAGTTTGTCAAAAATATGTTGTCAAGTGTGTCAAAAGAAAGATTTTATTTATTTTTTTACCCAATTTTTTTGGAAAAAGTTAAATTAATAATTTTTATGACCTGAAATTTTATTATTATTATCGAGAATTATGGCATTATAAGTTTGTCAAAAAAAATGTTGTCAAGTATGTCAAAAAAATTAACTGTTTGTATTACGAAAATGTGGCATGGAAAACTTTTGAGCTTGTTATAGTTTTTGAAATAGTTTTTGAATTTTGAAAAAAAATTTTGTATTTTTGATTTTGTAATAATTTTTGCAATATTTGTAGAATTTTGGAACATGTTTCAATTTTTGAATTTTTAGGAATTTTTGGAATATTATTAGAATTTAGAAAAAGTTTAAATATTTGATTTTATTTTAATTTTTGGACTATATTTAGAATTTTTAAAAACGTTTGATTTTATTTAATTTTTACAATATTATTGGAATCTTGAAAGAAATATGAATTTGTGATTTTGTAATATTTTCTCGAAACGCTAAATGGAGAGGTTTTTGAGTAGTTTGCTGACTGTATTATTTTTTCGCTAAATTATGTTAATTTATGATCTGGTATGATTTTCCGGCAACGTATTGATGTTTCGTGTTAGTTTTGTAATAAATTTCTAATTTCTAAACAGAGATAAAAAAATACATGCACTTTAACAAAGAGGTTTGTTTGATATACATCGTTGCCAAAAAATTAAAACAATGTCCTCATAAAAGTTTTATGCCGAAAACTCCTTAACCCAAACCGAAGCTTTGATATCTCAGAGCTGTGAGATCCCAGCCCCTCCATATTTTAATAATGAAATTCCAACAAAAATATTTGTTTTCGAAGTCGACCAAATCGCGTTTGCGAATAGAGGCGCTAGCCGAGATTTGCACGCACATTAATTCTAAAATGGCTTACGTCCGTGCAGCATATACTATTTTTTATTCGCTACAAGCAAGATATTTAAAAAAAATTTTTAATCTTAACGAAAATTAAAATCTTTATAAATTTTGAAATAAGAATTTGGTGAACAAGTATCCTTTGACCAATTTATTTTTAAACAAATCGTATAACTATGACAACAATGCATAACAAATATTAGGAAATTTGGAATCGAAAGGTTGCTATGATAAAAAATTTTTAATTTTTATAGAATATAAACAAATGTTTTTTACTTTTTTGGACGTAACTATGACAACAAACTAAATGGTTAAAAAGTGACACAGTTGGAGAAAAAATTGAATATTTTATTCAGACTAAAACCGGTATGGCGTCGCACCGCAACCTTTTTCTTATTCTAAAATATATCATTTTTGGTTCTAGTAAAACAAATGACTGTTAAATGAAAAATCAAATTTCTTCAGTTGTGACAGCTATTAATCCACGTGAAGTAGTGTTTTGCTTATTACAATAAATTTCTCTATATTACTTTGTGAATTATTTTAAAGTTTAAAGTTTCAACTATATATTAATATTAACTGTGCATCTACCCCTGTGCATTGTTATACTCTATATTAATATTAAAGTAAATAGTGTGCAGGATGAAAACCGAACACGTTGTTTGCGTAATTTGCAAACAAGAAACTGTAGAAAAAACTGTAAAATTTACAGCAAATACCTTATACAAAAGCAAAATAGTATTAAAAATTAGAAAAGATCATAAATTAAAATATAGCGAAACTTCTTTGCCAGATAAAGTTAATACTGATACAGGGTACCATGTAAAGTGTTATAAAAATTTTCTTGCTGTAATGAAAAAATATTTGCAGAGTGAACCTTCAACTTCATCGAAATTACCACCATCATCATCGGCTGTATCACCATCATCATCAGGTATTCTTTTGCATTAAATACTAACGCAATAAAGTAATATTATTTGCATATTATTACGTATTTTAATGTTTAACAGAAATGTCCGATATCGAAACAGAGGAGATTGACTTTTCGGTAGCTACTGAGGAAATTGAAACATCAATCTCGAGTGAAGTTTCCTATAATGAACCTAGCGATGAAACATTATGCGTATTTTGTCAAAAAAAAAATAAAAGATTGAAAAAGCGGTTTCAAGCTGTGCATTTGTCTGAAACAGAAGCGTTGTTGCAAGCTATAAAACCATTTGGCGAAAACAATGAATTTTATGCAAGAGTAAGCAAAATTAGAAGTCCGCTTATTTCTTATCATAATAGCTGCCGAACGATTGCTTTGTATACACTACAGGAAAGAAATAAGGTAATATCACCGGAAAAAAGCTGGAAAGATTATCACCAACAAGCTTTCGATGAAATGAAAATTTTTATCTGCGAAGAAGTGATAAATAAAAAAAGATCTTTCTCATTTACATACCTATGTAAATACTACTCAGAATTATTACAAACGATTGTTGAACAACATAACGAAACCATAGATTGTAATTTTAGTACTCAACGTTTTGAATCTAAATTATTACAGACTTTTGACGAAATTAAAATTGTTAAAATAGATAGAAAAAATTATATTACATTGAAAGATGATGTTTTTGATGCAAAAGTATGTGAAATATTAGAAGAAGCCTAGATTTTGCAAAGAGCAGCATGGATTTTACGAAAAACAATTTTGAATATAAAGAAAAATGATTTACCGGATAATATAACAACTACTCATTTATTAAATGGCGAATGTCAAATACCCAAGCATTTATCGGACTTTTATAGTTTACTCTTGGGCGGTTATAAACGTCGTCGTAGAACTAGTACAAATTGTATAAGAAAAGTGAAGTCGTTAGCAGAAGATTTATTTATAATGTTAGTAATGGACTTATTAAGGCTAAAAAACATATAACTTTGGGCATGACATTGAAAAGTCTGACAAGTAGCAGGAAGATAGTAGATATTATAAATAAATATGGTCATTGTTGTAGCTATCATGTTATTGAAGAATTAGAAACTACAGCAACAATTACTTCGTTAAACCGCTCGAAAATTTGTCCAGAAGAAATTTGTAATAGAAATGATGTGCACACAGGAGTAGCGTTTGACAATTTCGATAGATATGTCGATACTGCAACTGGTAAAGATACCTTGCATGATACGGTGGGCATCATATACCAAACAATTATTGAAAATGAGGAAACTTCACAACAAATTCAAAATCGACCTGAAATTAATAAAACCCTTGAAGAGCCGTTTGGTCAGATTGTATATCCTCAATTAAAAAAAAGGCGAAGAGCTTTGGATGTTATCATTTCAGAAATAGGACCATACTACAAGAAACCTAAAATGAATGATCAACTTTTGCCATTATCAGACGATTTGCGAAAAGAAATCTCGCCAGTTTCATTAGAGCTAATTAATAAACAAAATTTTTTATGGATGCTTTGTCATAGTCTAAAAATCCAAAAAACGGCTATGTGGGTTGGGTTTCATTATTATTTAAATAAAAATTTACATGACAGCAAAGAAAAAATTTGTTATCTAACCCCAATTAATGAATCACCAACAAATGTTTCCGTTGTAATAGAAACGATGAGACAAAGTCAAAATATTGCTGCAGAAATTGGACAACCTTGCATTAATATCACATATGACCTAGCTATCGCAAAAATTGCCATGCAAGTACAATTCACAGAAAAACCAGTGTATGATAATTTATTTATTCATTTAGGACCGTTCCACATAATGTTAGCACTGTTCAGAGCAATTGGGAAATTTATTGATGACTGTGGAATAATGAACATAGCTGTTGAAAGCGAGATAATTGCGAATGGATCAGTATCTGGCTTTTTAAAAGGTAAACATTTTAATCGGTGTAAGCGACTGCATCCGTTAATGGCACTCGGGTTAGAAATCTTATGTTTCCAATCTTTTCTTGAAAAAAAAAAATATAATCTTAGATCAAAATCTGAACAATACCCTATCTGCTTTCATTGATAATACTGAATTGTTTGGGCATATAATAGCAGATGAAAGAATATCGACACTGACGACTCAATATCAATCTTACAAAGAACAATGTAGATCCGGAACTTATGGTAAAACACCACAATTTTATGTTACTTATATAGATCTTGTTCATTACTATCAGTTACTAAGTCGGAGCATAAGGACTGGCGACTTTTCTTTATATAAATATATTTTATCAGAAATAGGAAGTATATTCTTTGTTACTAATCAACCTAATTATTCGCGATGGTTGGTAAAATATCATGATAATTTATTGAAAGTTGGACTTACGTATCCCTCTATTGCAAAATCCATGCAAGAAGGATACTTTGGGATCAAACGCACTGATAAATCTTTTTCTAGACAACCAATAGATTTAGTCCTTGAACAAACCATTAATGCAGATGCAGGAAAAAGATTAACCGGTGTAATTCAATTTACTAACTCTATTTCTGCTCGTCAGCGATGGGCTAGAAGTCACGATATAAGAACGACAATTATATCTTATACAATGGATGTGACAGGTTTACGAAGAAAAAATGATGTATCGGCGGACCTAGAAGAATATGCTATGAAAAGAGATTCTGCACAATTATGGAACTTTATTAACAATTTCGACAAATTTTTAAATCCATTTCAATTAAATTTAGATGATAATTGTCTATATAATATTGGTAATGGTACAGTAGCTTCGAACGTAGTACAGGACTACTTATTAAATTTTATAAAAACAGGAAAAAATTTAAAAGAAAAGTTTATTTCTGAATGTTCAATGGATATAGGAGGCAGTATAGGAGCAAGATTCGAAAAAAAAATTTCACAAGTAAAAATAATGAATTTTGCCTCTGAAAGAAAAAAGAAGAAAATTAAAGTTGGTAATAAAGTTCATGAAATCCGTGTTCAACGTGATTTATTCGGTCGTCTATTAGCTCTATCAACGCAACATAATATTGATATTGAAAAAATATTATCATACCCGATTACAACCGCTCCGATGTCACTTTGTCATGTAGATGGAACAATACATAAACCTCCGAAATCGGCAATGGTTGTCACTTTAGAAGCAAATATCGCAAATGAAGAAATACCAGGACGGTTCAATGCTGTTATTTTTGATGGATTTTATTTACTTCATACAATGAAAAACATTCCAAGAACATTTGGTAATATTTCTAAAAAAATTATGTCGATATTAACAGGAACACATGCACCACGAGTAGATATAATTTTCGATCAGTATTTTACCCCATCTATTAAAGATTATGAACGAGCCCAATGACACGAAATACGTAACATACAATACTTGATTACTGGTCCAGAGCAACACAGACCAGTTGATTTTATTGAAGAGCTCCGTAACATAAAATTCAAAGAAGGTTTTGTAGAGTTCTTAATTACACATTGGAGCACAAATGAAATGACTGAGTTTATCGGAAATACCATAATCAATTTAAATTAGAAAGAATGCCATATTTATAGCGTTCATAACAACTGTGTGATTGCCAATGTAAATGATAAGTTATCGTATCATGAAGAGGCTGATACAAAAATAATACATCATATTTGTCCTAATACATCATAATGGATAATGATATATCCAACGTTTTAATAAAAACGTCTGACACAGACATTTTAATAATAATGCTCGGAAACATGGACCACCTCTGTAATAATAATTTAAAAATCTGTATGGAATATGGCACCATGAATACAAAGAAATGGATTAATGTTTCTCAATTACATTTAAAATTAGGACCCATTTTATGCCAAAGTTTACCGGGATTTCATGCATTAACCGGATGTGATTTTAACCCATCTTTTCTAAGAAGAGGAAAAAAAAACCTTACCAATTACTAAAAAAAAATACTCTATATCAGAAGGCATTTGCAGCATTAGGAAATGCTGAAATAATAGAGAAAAAACAAGAGGTTTTTTCACTACTAGAGAAGTTTGTCTGCCAAATGTATGGTATGAAAAGTACAAATTTAAATGATGCACGTTATGAAAAGTTTCTCAACACATATAAGACAAGTGATACTTACGTATTAAAAAGAAAACTTAACAATTATGATTCGTCAAATCTTCCTCCGTGCCAACGTGAATTGCGACAACAATTATTGCGAACATTATATATAACAAATATCTGGCGAAATAGTCATTTAAAAGTTCCAACGGTTCTTAAACCTGAAGATAATGGTTGGCATTTAATTGATGACAACTACTCCTATAATTGGTTTGAAGGGGATACGATTCCTTCAAGTATTTATGACATACTAATACAACAGCCTACTGATTCTGCCGAAAACACATCAAGTGGTGATGAGGAAAACATTTCAGGTAACATGCAATTTGTTAATTCAAGAAAAATATATGGAGTATTATGTAGTTGAGTGCTAGTTCCAATATGTAATAAATGTATCAAAACTTTGTTTCTTTGTAGAAGACGAAATTAGTTATGAAGAATCAGATGATGATGACGATTCCAATAGTGATATCTCAGATGATGATGGAGAAAATTAATTTAAAAACTAATGTACATCACATCATAATTAATTATATGTATTTTAACAATGAATACTGTCTTTATGTAATGTTAATTGCACCATTAAGTTCAAATTTCGACTCTTACTCGCACTCCCATAGCATCTTTCCACTCGCCTGTCAAGGACTTATGCTAGCCAGAACCGCTTGTCATTTTACCCACTTTCTTTAAACCACTCAAACATATATATGAAATATGGAGGGGCTTGGATCTCAAGCTCTGAGATATCAAGGCTTCGGTCTGGGTTAAGGATTTTGATATAGTTTTTGGCATAAAAATTTTATGAGGACATTGTTTTAATTTTTTGGCAACGATGTATATCAAACAAACCTCTTTGTTAAAGTGCATGTATTTTTTTATCTCTGTTTAGAAATTAGAAATTTATTACAAAACTAACACGAAACATCAATACGTTGCCGGAAAATCATACCAGATCATAAATTAACATAATTTAGCGAAAAAATAATACAGTCAGCAAACTACTCAAAAACCTCTCCATTTAGCGTTTCGAGAAAATATTACAAAATCACAAATTCATATTTCTTTCAAGATTCCAATAATATTGTAAAAATTAAATAAAATCAAACGTTTTTAAAAATTCTAAATATAGTCCAAAAATTAAAATAAAATCAAATATTTAAACTTTTTCTAAATTCTAATAATATTCCAAAAATTCCTAAAAATTCAAAAATTGAAACATGTTCCAAAATTCTACAAATATTGCAAAAATTATTACAAAATCAAAAATACAAAATTTTTTTTCAAAATTCAAAAACTATTTCAAAAACTATAACAAGCTCAAAAGTTTTCCATGCCACATTTTCGTAATACAAACAGTTAATTTTTTTGACATACTTGACAACATTTTTTTTGACAAACTTATAATGCCATAATTCTCGATAATAATAATAAAATTTCAGGTCATAAAAATTATTAATTTAACTTTTTCCAAAAAAATTGGGTAAAAAAATAAATAAAATCTTTCTTTTGACACACTTGACAACATATTTTTGACAAACTTATAATGCCATAATTTTCAATAATAATACTAAAATTTCAGGTAATACAAATTATTAATTTAACTTTTTCCAAAAAATTGGAAAACTTGACAACATTTTTTTGACAAACTTATAATGCAATAATCTAGTTTTTGGTATCACATACCAATCCCAACCATCAAGATTTCTTCAAATTCAATGTTTATATCCGGAATCACTTAAAATTAACGTTTTTTAAGCCAAAAATATGCAAATTTCCTTGTTTTGACACACTTGACGATTTTTTTGACACACTTCCGGTACAGTGATCGAACACATCGTCCTTTCAGCTCTTTCCATTGAATAAAATTATTTTTAGAAACAAAAATTTTGGAAATCCGTTCAGCGGTTTTCTAGATTTCGTCGCTTGTGACGGCCGGCCGGCAGGTTGTAACACCTTTCGAGTCGCCTGGCAGATACTTGTGCACCTCCAAATCGCCTGTCAATTTGTTTTTGTACTCTACAATAAGTGAGCTAAATCATATAAAAATTTCAAGCTTACAGGACCAAGTTTTTTTTTTTCATTTTTTTTACACTTTTAAACATATAGGGGGTGATGACGTACACGGCTGAAGCCTGCCAGGTTGTGGTTTCCGTACTTCATATTTCATGAACTTTCACTAAAAAAAATTCTAGCCTTACAGGACGACCGTTACTCAAAAGGTTCACTAGCTCTTGGACTATGATATGTGTGTAAAAGGTCTTAATCTTGATTTAGAAAAAATAGATAATATAGTGAATTGTTACAGAAAAAAATCAAATAAAATTATATGTGTGTGTGTGCTTCAAAACAGGTTAAACACGTTATTCTTAATAAACGAAGAGAGTTGAAAAGTAACTTTACCGGTCAAAATTTTGGTTTAAATAATAACAACAAAGTCTATGTGAATGAATGTTTAACTGTTTTCAAGAGCAATTTGCAGTTCAAAGCAAATGAATTTAAAAAATGAGGTATAGCTATGTATGGGTACGTAACAGCAAAATTATGGCGAAAAAGAAAGAGAGCGAGAAGGTCATTTATATTAACTCTCTATCAGATATTGATAAACTCAAAATTTAAATGAGCTTCATTCCTCATAATAACCTATATTTTAATATAAATGAACCTTCTTGCCATGTAATAAATTCAACAGAATATCTTCAAAAAGATTTTAAATTTTCTGTAATCCATCAAAACATTCGCTCTATGAGACAAAACTTTTAATTTCTCTGTTTTGCATCTAATGTCGTTGAAAAGTTTTCCGGATTTAATTTTTCTGAGTGAAATTTGGTTCAAGAATCATGAACTCTCTCGTTTTACTATACCGGGCTATGATCTATTTGCAAATTGTAATGTGAATATGGCTTCTGGTGAAGTCGCGGTGTTTGTGAAAAGAAACTTAAACTTAAACATCAGAAGCGATATAAAAATCTGTGGTGTTTTTTTTTTTCGTTTTTGTGTTTTTATCGTCTCCATGAATTTCCTATTTGGTTTCTGGGTCAACTGAAAGTAATTTTACCAAAGGTTGGAACCAAAAATCTTGTTTTGGGGGGAGATTTTAATATTGATTTATTTACAAGCTCTAAGGCCGTGGAAAATTATCTCACTGTAATAGCATCTGTTGGTCTCAATTTTATACTGAATAAAGTTACAAGGCTTGTGAATGGTAAATGTCTTGATCATATTTTTATTAGAAGCAATTTTAATTTAGATATAAAGTTTAAAGGAAATGTAGAGCACCATCATATTTCGGACCATGGCCATGTGTCTTTAATATTCACTTTGTTTTAAACTAAAATTGCCAAACCTATAGCTGACCCTTCCAAAAAAATAATAAATTACGATAAGTTGAACAATTTGCTTGCAGCCGAAAATTGGTTTAGTGTTTATATCCCTACCATTCAAAAAATAATTAGATCCATTTTTGGCGGTTATTGTAATAATTTACGAGCAGATATCGAACAAAGACCAGAAATTGGGAAAATCCAGCCAGTAAGATGTTGTTATCCATCACGTGAGATGTAAATCTGACACGTTTGAAACAATAAATTGATTTTTTCTACTTTAAGCTACGAAAATTTCATTTTAGTATAGAGTAAAATCTATGTGAAAGTGAAAATTTTTCTAACTAGTGTATAAATTTTTTTTTCTCACTAGTGAGTGGAAATAAATAAGTTTTGGTGGTCGCATACAGATGGAAGACAATAGCAAATAGTTCGAAAATATAAATTTAATCTTACACATTATTAAAGTTTTTGTAAATTATAAAAAGTTTATTCTGCTTTGTTTGTTAGAAATATTGAAAATACAATTAATATAATGATTAGTAGTAGTGGTTGGTTTCATCGATGATGTAGATGGCAGATTCATGTGGAAAACTGATGTATTGTTTAAAGGATTGAATATTTGAGATTGGATTTGATAGAACAGAAATAGTAACTGTTGTTGCTTCGGTTTCTGTGTTTATTTCTGGCAATATAGCAGTATTTACAAGGGATTGAAATATTTTATTACCTGTTTTTATTTTAATATTTATGGAAATGTACAAAGCAAGTAGTCAGAACCAACAAATTCAGGAATGTTCCAAAAAAATTGCTTTATTTCTGAATTTGCCAAATCCCAAACTGTATACGGGTTCTACATTGATAAGATCTTCCACTACTGTTCTGGCAGAAGCAGTAGCTGATTTAATTGAAATTAAAATACATGGAGTAAGGAAATTCTGCACTGTGGCTGAACAGTACATAGATGATTCCAAAAATAATAAATAAAAAAAGGTAATAAAATATTTCAATTCCTTAAAAATACTGCGATATTGAAAGAAACAAACACAGAAACCGAAACAACAACAGAAATAGTAAATCAAATCCAATCTCAAATATTCAATCCATTAAACAATAAATCAGTTTTCCAGATGAATCTGCCATCTACATCATCGATTATATTAATTGTACTTTCAATATTTCTAGCAAATAAAACAGAATAAACTTTTTTGCAACATCTGTAGAAAAACACTCGCATACAGTAAAAAAACTTTTACACTGTTTAAAATTATATATAAATACAATATTGCTATTTTGGTTTCCACTGTCAAAATTAGCCATGTCGTCTTGTAAGTTTTTAGTTGGAGAATTTGTAAATATTATCATTTATATTTAGAAACGTAGAAAAAATAGCGTTTTCTACGCGTGGTAAAAACCTTTTTGCGTTCCTGAACTTATTCCACTCGACGCTGTCGTGTCTCGTGAACAAAGCGTCCAGTCACGCAAAAAGAGACGTTTTCACCACTTGTTGAAAAATCTACTATTATTTAATTACTAAGACTTTAACACAGTTTGCTGATGAGAAATTGCAATATGTACTATCAAATATCCTTCGTTAAAAATGCAATTTTTCTATGAATAATGTTTTAATGGGAATGGAGGTATTTCTGAGACCAAAGTGCTTAAGTATAATTTTTCCGAATTCCTTGCCAACTGTGAGTGACAACCGGAACTGCTCATGTTATAATCTCTTTCTTGGGATTGCAGTGGGAAAATTCACAACATTAGTTTATAATGACATTTAAGAGATATTTTTTCAAAAATTTGAATATAAACAGCAATTGCTAGATCCTTGGAACATTGTTGTTAGATCCTTGGAACATTTTTTGTAGTTTCACCACCCAATTTAAGTGATTCTACTGATATGCTTATGAGTGATTTCAAGAGGTTGATTGTTTGCACTAACCGACTGACAAGATAAACGAAGAAAATAATATGTTGGACCCATGTCGCGATCGCCCGACCTCGGAGGTGGTTCCAGCTTCGGTTGTTAAGTTTAAGGTGATTGTTTAAAATGGAGATAGTGCTCAATATAATTTTCACTAGATTACTATTTGCTCTGATCAAACCACATTCATTCCTCTGGTGAAAACTTTTCGCAACTTTGCTCCTAGCTTGTTGTGGGTTGCTGGGGCTGAACATTCAAAATGATATTTGATACGTATGCTAAAAAATTATTTTTATACGTTAGGAAAATATTATTCATAGCGTGGTCAAATATAGTGGTCATTGAGCTATCGTTCTCTCAATTCAATGTTCTATTACGAAGCGGTTAAAAACAAAGAACATAGAGTAAAATACGTTAAAATTGTTTTACCGATCCTATGCTATCGATGTAAACTCATATTATTCGTTCTATTCCTTATTAGAAAAATAAGTTCAATGTTTTATCTTATTCTAGTTTAGCTTTCATTGAATTTTACGAATAGAAAAATGTGAAAAATGATTATTCGGGTAGTCGATCGGAATTAGATGATGAAGACAGTTCATGACTAAAATATTTAAATTTCACAAAAAAGTGGTTGTAACAATTAGATGGCCAACAAGCATGATGGGGTAAGTTTATCTTTTTTTTTGTAATTAAAATTTTATAGTCGATGAGTTGATGAAAGAGTGGTGATGGCTTTTGTTCTTCTTACCTATTCGGACAGAGACCGCTTTGGTTTACATTTTTTGTTTTTTCTTGACCCATACCTAATAATTACGTGCATCCAGCTTTTATAAAGGGCCGAAGATAAAAATTATCAAACCCACCTACTGAAATTATGTAGAATAAACTCAAGGGTTGGAAAGCCTCTTGATATCAGGATTACTTATGGTAATCCTAACCGATAACTAACCACTCGTTAAAGTTCAAAATCAAAACGATTTTACTTGTTTAAATCCAAACCATTTTTTTGTCGGTTAATCCCTCACTGCATTAACCAATCCACAGTTTTCAGCAGTTGAATATAAGTTCGCTCTTTGGATTTCAATATGTCCAATATATGAATTTGATGTTTTAGTAACGTTGGTCTACTGAGTGTTTATCGGACCTCTATCAACATCGTCTAAAGTGGATAAAGGGTTCTGACATTAGTCAATATTAAAAATCAAAAATTTTCATTAGAATAATACGTCGTCTTTTATTATTATTTCGGCAGCACATAAGTTCTTATAAATCGGCCCAGCTTCTAGAATTATCGAGTTGCTTGCTTTAATTGAAAAAAAAATATGAAGTGACGCTTGATCTTATCAAAATTAGTTGCTAGAAGCCAGATTTGAACAAACTATTCTCCTGAAAAATAATGAACTACACCACTTACATATCACCATGGTTAATGATGCCTCATTGATACTGGTAGTAGTATGCATTATCTCACGCTAACCCGTATGCCAATAACTGAGATTGGATTTCACATCCATAAACCAAACATTTAAGAAAGGGTAGCTTTGTTTTTCATGTTTAGCGGCATCGCCCCTACTTTCCCTTCCACCTACCTTGCCTCGCCACCCCCAACCCAATCGAAGGTTTGCGAGGCCGCAAAAATAATTCTTCGTTTCTTTAAATGCAATATGAAAAACAAAGCTACTTAGGTGAAAAATTGAGAAAAAATGCATCAAAAAAGCTAAACTTTAAACACTAACAGCTTTTTCAAGGGATGAGACCGTGGAAATTTTTCACTTGATTTAAGCTTGCCTTGTAAAGACCTTTCCAATGATACCACTTTCAACACGATCCGAGCTACCCCCATATACCCTATACCCCCATACCCTATACCCCCATACCCTCCATATACCCTCTCCCGCATGGAGGGATCCGTTTTTATTGTTTTGAATTTTTTTTAAATGCTTTTCTTTACTTCACACTATTGGATCAAATCTTGTAACGTTAATTTGACTGCTTTATATTCAATGAAAATGAATGAAATTTTGCAGGCATACGTATATCCGATGACAATACACGAATTTCATATTAACTAACAATTTTCATTGTTTATTCGTTGTTTAAATAAAAAAATCGATTTTCTTCGGAAATATTCAAATTCTCTCGATCTACTTAACATAGCGACTTGAAATTTGCACAACATAAAGGTCGATAGATAAACTATACAGAATTATGCATTTTACGTTCATTAATTAGGTATTTTCTCGATAAATAAACATATTCAAAAATTTTCGCCGATTTCGGCCAGCATTTGTATGTTATCATATTTAAGCGCATATAAACGCCGATGCGCACGTAAAGAAGCAGAACGTCAAGAAGAAAATCCAGATGAAGGAAGAAATCAGCTTGCTACCACAGTTCAAAATTGTTGTTACGACGATTTTGAGGCTGAAGTTAACACTTTTGCAGACAAAGTATGTGATATTTTTACGAAGCAGTGCTATCCCAAGCAAGTGTCAAACTACCATATTCCAATCCGACCTCCAGATTGGATGCCGCCTGAATTAAAAAATAAAGTTCACCTTACAGTTTGTCATCGCTGCAAGTCACACTTAAGAAGTAACAAAACAACTCCACCTGCTAAAGCTTACTGGAACGATTTAGACCCCGGCGACATTCCACCAGAAATTCAGTCACTTTCTCAAGCTGAACAACGGTTTTTGTCTCAGATTCACCCTTTTCTTAAAATTGTCAAGTTTTCTGGATTGTACGGGCAGTACGGATTTAAAGGTCAAGCAATCCTTCTTGCCTTGGACATTTTTGACGTCATTTCAAATCTTCCTACGTTTCTACCTCGATCAACCTTGGATGTTGATATTATAGTAGTAACGGAACGCTTAGATAATGCAAATTCTATTCGAGACTACACTGTTTCCAGAACTAAATTTATCGCAGCTTCAGAATGGTTTAAATCATATAGCCCATTGTACCAAGACGTTGTTATTGATGAAAATGCACACCTTGATGAACGTGATTTGATTCAAATATCAAATCATGGCCCAAGTAATGAAGATACTGAAGGTCCTAATGAAAATGCGGAAATTATATCGAAATATGTGTCTATCGGCAGTAGTTCACGCATTATCCATGCATCGTGGCATCAAGGAAAATAAATTAACAGATGTTAAATTCTGTGCTGAAAAATGTGTTGAATTCTTATAAGAACGTGACAAAATAGAATTTCCAACTGTTCAAGGCGTTGATGACTAAAAATTAAAAAATTAAAATAAATAAAAAAAAAATAAAAAAAATTTGAAATATTTGAAAAAAAAATTTTTTTTAAGAAACTTTTTCTTTACTTCATTGTTATGCCTACTGTAAAAAAAATTACTAAAAAGCAAAAAATAAAAATAATTCCAAAACTCAAATAAATTTTCTAAAAACCTCTCTAAAAATTTCAAAAATAAAATTAATTCCAAGACTCGAATAGATTTTCCAAAAAATTCAAAATCGAGAAAATCTGACACATTCGTTAAAGAAGAGCGTGGGACGCTAATCCTACACGCGAAACATTGACGGAATTGCGACTACTATCAATTGTGATTCTAAATGAATGAAAAATAAAATAATTATATCATTGCACTACATCGTTGAAAGAAAGTATTCGAAAAATATACACAAAAAAATATAATTCTAAATTCTTATATAACAACCGCATGCTATTGACAACGTTAGATCCTAAACATGATGCTTTGAGGTGCTTCTAGTCACAAAATGATAGAAAGTAAATAGTAATGATATAGTAGTCGCAATTCCGTCAATGTTTCGCGTGTAGGATTAGCGTCCCACGCTCTTCTTTAACGAATGTGTCAGATTTTCTCGATTTTGAATTTTTTGGAAAATCTATTCGAGTCTTGGAATTAATTTTATTTTTGAATTTTTTAGAGAGGTTTTTAGACAATTTACTTGAGTCTTGGAATTTTTTTTATTATTTGCTTTTTAGTTATTTTTTTACGATATGCATAACAATGAAGTAAAGAAAAGCGTTTCTTAAAAAAATTTTTTTTTAAAAATATTTCAAATTTTTTTGAATATTTTTTTTATTTTTTGTTTTTCATTTTTTAATTTTTTATTTTTGTTCTACGGGTGTGACAACCCTGCGTCCTCCAGTACCTGCTATTGACAAACGAGTTAACGTGAAATATCACATACCACTGGCAATAGCAGTGAGATATTACAAGCCAAGGTGACATCTCAGCGGTGGTGGCGGATGAACTGTATTCAGTCAACGGTAGCACCCTCAATCTTAGCTGTGAAATAATCCTTGATGATGAGACACTATTGCTTCCTTGAAGAAACGAGCCTTCATATAACTATGTGTGGGCTTTAATCTTCAAGAAAGACAGGGCGTCACAGGATCAAGGAATATGAAACCGGCTAGATTATTGGCTAGATTATTTGTTTTGTTTCAGCAAATTTTTGTTAAAATTTGCTATATACTTTTTAATTTACTTTTACTTTCTCTATTCTATCATAAAATATTGGCCTATGTCATATTTTGTCAGTGATAGGATTTTTTGTTTAGTTATCCATTCTTTAACCAAAAAAATATAAAAAAAAAAAAGAAAGATTTACGTCCATCAACATCTTGGAACGTATGTTGTTGTGGGACCTTGGTCTTAAAAGGTTTTTGTGTGTTATTGTGACACATATTGTAATTCCTACTGCACAACACATTTTATTTCAAATGCCTATATCTCATGAACCAAGAAGCTCACAAAAATTTTTGGTAGAACATTTTTCTCTTAATTTTTGGAGCTTAGTAATAAAAAAATAAATTTAGGCCGTGCCACACTTATCATACTCTCCCCGAAATTTTCTTAGAAGCAGCTTTGCGGAACCACACACCATGAATTCAAAGGATATCAGTAATATATGGACTCACAAACATCCATAAACCTGGAAATAAGATGTGACCAATTATATTCAACATCTCCAAACAAACTTACAACCACTCAAAATAGTTTAAAAACAATTTTCAACGTTAACACCATCCAACGGGTCTCTGCATCTAAAACTGAATAGAATCCTCGGCAATAAATAATAAACTGGAATTATGGAAGACCAAGTTATGGTTTTATTTTATATATCATTCTTGTTTCCATCGGTTCCAATTTTTGTAGTTGTGGGTACACGAAAAAATTGGTCGATAAATTCATAAGATTCCGTCAAACCTGTCATAAATTATACAATAATGACCTCTTTTTGTGTGTTTCTTTTTAAAGAAGGTCATGATTTTTCAGACTATTAAGTCTGTTATGCCAAACTTTTTTTATGGCAATCAAAAATTTTTTAGTTATTGTTATTTCCTTTTGTGACTAAGCAAACACATTTCCAATTCCAATCTAAGTTTTACCAACAAACGGAAGGGATGGCAATACGAAATTCACTTTGACTATTTCTAGAAAACCTATATTGACGTCAATTTTGGAAATGAATTTAAAAAAAAATTATAAGGAATTTCCAAAAGAAACCTCTTGGAAACCAAAAGAGAAACTAGAAGAGGTTTTATGCATGATAAATAATCAATTTTTCAGCATCATATTCACCCACGAACCAAATTTAAATAGTAAAATATATTTTTTGAATCTGACATTGATAAGAGTCAACAATTGCATTGAACTAGTAGTTATAAGAAAATCAACAACTAACCTCCAATATTTTCCTTTACATTTAATTGTACTTTTTGTGTATAATATCTTTGTGGCATTCCATGTCAAACCAACCAAAATTTTTTTTTTTCAATCTGCCCATTTTAGATTTTCATGATTTTATTCCATGATTATACAACAAAAATTTATTTTCAAAATTTTTTATCTCATTGCGTTTTTGTGTGATTAGTGGCCCGAGTTTATAATTTAAAAAATCATTTGAATAATTAAACCTCGTATAATGCTCTTGCAAATGAGGGTTTTAACAGCTCTCTATGTTTTATACAACCTGAGATTTCTAAATTGAAACTATACAAACGTTATATTTTTAACTATCGGTTACGCCCATTTGGCAGACTGTTAAGTCCATTATACCAAACTTCTTCAGTGCCATTCACAAATTTTCTCACCATTGCAATTTTATGAATCCATTCTGTTTTAATGAAAATGTTTAAGAAAACTTTATAAAATGTTTTCTCTTCTTCGGGATTTGACCTGAGTCTTGGACGCTCTAACCATTTAAAAATTTAAATTTTTATGTAAATTAGATAAAAAAAAAATATATAATTGTTGGGGCTAAGACCATCCACTGAACTTGGCAACTGAGCGTTTTATTCGCCGACTGAAAAAAAAAATTCAAAGATTTCTCTTGCTAATTTTAAATTTAATATTGGCCCTTCTTAAGAGCTTTATTCTATGAACAATGAACTTTGATGGATAAAAAAGATCGAAACTCTGCGAATTTTTTTTTGTCTTTAAAATCAAAAAATAATCTTAACAATTTAATTAATTATCATAGTGTTTTTCACTAAGTTTAACCTACACAATCAATTTTACAACAGTAAAGCTGCTTTCCAATCGAGTGAATTGCTGAAGGAATTGATTGTAGCCAATTGGTCTAATATTCAGTAAATCATCAAAACTAGAGCCAAAACAACAAAAAATAGCAATTTTTTGACATTTAAAAAATACATAACCAAAATCGAAAATTAGGACACAAACAAATATGTTCCCATTTATTTTTTTATTATTTTTAATGTTTGCCCACAAACCGTAAATAAAAAAATATGAGTATGTTGAACTGATGAACCTATTTTTTCCTTCACTTTATTCAATTCAATTCGGTTCTGTAGTAGCTCAGTTTACGTTCAGTGTAAACTGAATATTACCATTGGAACATACAAATTCCGGAATACAATTCAGTTTAAGTGAATCATTCAGTAATTCGCTCGATTGGAAAGCGCCTTAAATATCCACTTAAGAATTATTTCTCACCAAATATATTTGAATGGGAAAGTGATTTTCCTCCTATAATGAAACTTATGTTTAGAGTCTGAAAAATTAATCTCAAAATTATTTTAGAATTCAATTTTCATAAAAATTAAATAATTGTCAACATTTTTTGAATGAATTTTGAACAAACGGGAAAAAATTACAACTGATTGATTAGTAGAGAAGAGAAACAAAGTTTTTTTAACAAAACTGTTTTAATCGGTCGCTGTTAACCCATTTTTTAAAAAAAAAATACCAAAAATAACAAAACCAAACCAAAACAAGAAATAACGCATTGTGTCGATATTAGAAAAATAATCTACTTACTTTTCAAAAATTTCGTTACTTAAAATTCCAATTTTCAAAAAATCGATCTAAATAATAAACACAATATTTAAAATTCTTAAAAAATAATTCTCACTTCTCACTTTTTTTTTTTTAATTTCACAACAACAAAATAGTTCACAATTCACCGAAACGTTTTAACACTTAACTTAAAATGAACACGAGCAATAATAAATAAACAAAAAAGCTTTTAAAAACGTTCACACACGCTTTTAAGGAAAACAAATAAATAAAATTTTTATATATTAATAAAAGCACAAAATCAACAACAACAACAACAAAATTAAACTAATTATCCACTTTAAAGTTCCTTTTACTTTTCTTTTTATTTCTTTATATTATTTTTTCATAAAATTTAACTTTCCTCTCTTCCACTTTCATTTTCCTCAAATATATTTCCTCAAAAAAAAAAATTCGAAAAACTTTTTAAAAGAAAATTTATGTCATAATTTTTTTTTTACGTTAGAGGAAATTCACACTTCGCTGTTTTATATTTATTAAATTATTAATTTTTATGATCTCACGAAAGAGAGAATCAAAAAAGAAAATCCAAACTTTGTTCTACTTATTTTTAAACTTGTATTAATAAATGATAAACGAATACAAATAAATAATTGGAAAATTATGACAAAATTGGCAAATCACAAATTTAAATCCTTAAATCCGAGTATGGGTATTCTCAAGGTGATTCAAGAATACGTCTTTACAGTCTGAAAGACAACCGGTAACTATTGTATTACTCAAAAATGAATCGGAAAATAGTAAAAGATAAATAAAGTACAAATGATAAAAAAAAAGAAAGCATGAAAATGGGAAAATGGAATAGAAATAATTTTGGAGAAACTGTACGAGAAAAATTATTCTTTATGACTAGATAATTGTGGTGTCAATGTAGGCATAGGATACATGTGTGCAAGCAATTGTGAGTGTGACATGTGGTTCGTTTGTTTCTGATAAATTGAAATAAAAAATATGTGTTTTTGTAAACAGGAAAAAATGAAAACAACTAAAATTTGCTTGTTTCACTAACTTCAGGCATTATGAGCGGAAAATGAACAAACAAGATTTTATCTTCTGGTGTTTCGTTGGCGCATCATCAATATTAATTTAATTCCCCGTCAGAAGAATACAATAACCAAATGAATTTTTATTTGCAAGTTCAGTTGAAATATTTAGCTTGAACTGAATGGATGTGTATTTAAAATATTTTTATAGTAACCCGAAAATTGGAGGGCACCAGTTAGTTAATTCACTCACAAACGACTTACCCTTTAATTTGATGGATTAATATTTAATTTAATATTCGAAGTAGATTTTAAGAATCAGTAATGATATTCAATTCTATGGAATATTAATAATTCATGTAGATATAAGATATATTTTCATTGAGGAAATAGTATATTTTGTTACAAGAGATAGAAAAAGAGAAAAATAGCTACTTTCACAGGGGGTTGAACCAGCATGAAAATGATTTTTTCATATGCTGTTGTAGAAAAATAATGTTTTGCACCTGCAGTTATATATGTTAAATTCAATTGTGCTACCTTATTTTCGTGATTGGATTTCATTTTTTCTCCTTAGGGAGTAAAATATAACAAAAACATAAGTAGAAATGATGTTAATTTTTTTTAACATAAGTTTATGCCTCACAGGGATAAAATGGAAGATTATTGCTCCTGTGAAGAAGTTAAGTCAATACTTTTCATACTAGCTAGCGAGCTCATAATAATCCAAACCACAACTCTGGCTCAATAAACTTTTTAGAGTCACCTTTGTTCTTTATAAATCGGGCAAAAGTATTTTCTTGCTGAAAACCTGGTTCTGTGTAGCCAGGTTTCCAACAAACCGATGCTGCTAGCTTTGAACATAGGTGGCATTGGAGATGAGTAACTCTCAAAACTGTTTATGCCTTAATTTTGACTGTTTATGCCTTTATTAAAGCATCTGTCTGGATCTTGTCACTTTCTTTTATAGTTGAAAAACAGTTACAAAATGTCCTTTAAGGAAAATCTTAAAAGGTTTATGTCCTTATTAAAGTCTCTTAGCACCCAACGTCCTTTCAGATATTACATAGAAGAGCAATAGAGGAAGATATAAAAGCTAATTATGGCATAACTTTGCATCTATGGCCCTCAAACAAATAACCATATAGACTCCCATCTAATGGCAGGTTTCCCAATAACGCAGTGTTCAGTAAACGGTAACAATATTTGCATTTGGTCAACTCACCGATATTTATTAATAAGAATGCATTTTTATCTGCCTTTTTATCACATATGAGATGGTATTGGACCGTTTATTAATTTTGCATTTATACACTTAGTCTTGATGCAGCAGTTTAACAAAATTAAATTTTATAACATAAACTAAAATTGAGTACAATTGACCAAGCGTTTTTGTATGATAAATTGTACTAACCTTTTAATAGAACAACAGTGAGTTCCTGATGATGCAATAAAAATCAAAAACATCCGAGGAGTTACGTTTCTTGAGATGATTCCAAATAGTCTCAGTCTGTGAGTTCGTATATGTTACAACAACGCATCACAAACGGGGAATTTCACGTTAAAGTTTCAAAAGAAGACTGACTTAAATGAGCTAAAAATAGGGATTCTGAAGACCGAAAACGCGTGAAGGAACCGAGTCACAACCACAACATCAAATTTAATTATTACGTTTAAAATGTTTCACTCACTCCATTATTTGTAACTGATCCAAAACCTCCATACTTTCGTAATATCAACCAATCAAAGTGACTATAATCTAGGTGGGTAAGAAACTCGTTGCATAATAAATGCTGCACAATAAATGCTGCACAATGAATCTATGTTTATTTTATTGATTTTATGTTAATCCATTGAAAAGGTATAAACGAGCAATTTCACGAAGATTCAACAACGTTTTGACTTGACCCCTTTTAATTTTTGATTATTTTTTGTTTATAGATAGTCTTTGATAAATAAAAAATACAGGTTCTCTTAGAATTTTTTTTTCGACCAGGGGTCTTCACAGGGTGCCCCTCAATTTTTTGTTATTTTGTGATGTGAGTGCATTTTGACGAGCCATTGTAGAAAAACTACTCAATCGATTTTCATAAATGATATGTCGTTGAATAGGTATTAGAACAAAGTTTTTAAAAATGTACACTGTTAATTTTTTGAAATAATTTTTAACGGTGTAACATAAGAAAAGAAAAAAACGGTGTAATTGAAAAAAAGATAGCATAGCCATTTTTTTTTTTTTTTAACTAAATTGAAGCTTATTTTATATCTAACCACTTGTGAAAGTTTGGCACTTGCTTTATTTTTTGTTTTAAAGATAAAATTCGTTGTGCATATGACTGTCGGGAATCAGTTTTTTTTGTTCTGAAGGAAAATTATAAAAATGGCGATTTTTAGATTCAGATTTTTTTTTTGTGTTAAATATCAAATCTTTTATTATTAAATGAAGTTTTTAAAAAGCAATTTCAGTCAAGTTCAGCAAAATTTTGCGACATTTTGACTCGACCCTTTTTAATTTGGTTTATTTTGGTCTATATTTAAAAAAATTCTTCTTGAAGCCGTATTTTTCATTTATCAAAGGCTATCTATAAACTAAAAATAAACCAAATTAAAAAGGGTCGAGTCAAAATGTGACTGAAAACTTGACTGAAATTGCTTTTTAAAACCTTCATTTAATAATAAAATATTTGATATTTAACATAAAAAAAATCTGATTCTAAAAATCGCCATTTTTATAATTTTCCTTCAGAAAAAAAAAAACTGATTCCCGACAGTCATATGCACAACGAATTTTATCTTTAAAACAAAAACTAATGCAAGTGCCAAACTTTCACAAGTGGTTAGATATAAAATAAGCTTCAATTTAGTTAAAAAAAAAAATGGCTATGCCATCTGTTTTTCAATTACACCGTTTTTTTCTTATGTTACACCGTTAAAAATTATTTCAAAAAATTAACAGTGTACATTTTTAAAAACTTTGTTCTAATACCTATCCTTAAACTTTGTTCTAATATCTCAACGACATATCATTTATGAATTCGATTCAGTAGTTTTTCAACAATCGCTCGTCAAAATGCACTCACACCACAAAATAACAAAAAATTGAGGGGCACCCTGTGAAGACCCCCGGTCGAAAAAAAAAATTCAAAGAGAACTTGTATTTTTTATTTATGAAAGACTATCCATAAACAAAAAATAATCAAAATTAAAAGGGGTCAAGTCAAAATTTCCCAAAAATTTGCTGAACTTGCGTGAAATTGCTCAAACGCAATATTTAAAACCGTAACGGTAACTTTTAGATTTTTATAATTTGTCGTGTTTCTGTTATTTAATTTTAATAACCAATAAATTTATTTAATTTCAATTCATTACAGGTCGAATTTTAGCTTTCATTGTGTTCAGTTGAAATCAAGAGCAATAAATTAAATAAATTAAATATTTATTAAAAGTAAAAAGTTAGTGAGATAAATTTTTACAAACAATAAAATCCAATTGAATTCAAGTTTTAAATAAATAAAAATTTCTGCTGGGCAAACGAATGATGTGTGCATGTCTTTGACATGTCCAGATAATGCTAGTTACAAGAGAACTGCAGATGATTTAGATATAGCAAATCAAAAAAAAAATTCAAAAATGTATAAGGTAAGTAATCAGTTTCAACCACTGATTTATCAACAATATGATACAAATACATCTTTACCTACTCAAAATAAATCAAAAATACCGCCCGTTATCTGCCAATTAAAATATATGGATATTCATGAGTTATGAAAAAACTTAAAATAAATCAGTATAACGCTAAAATACAGTCAATTGGAACAAACATTTTGTGTTATTCGATAAAAAATTACAATTCATTGATAAACGAGTTAAATAAAATCAATGGTACTGAATATTTTACATTTGCACTTGAAGAAAATAAAATAACCCGTTTTATTCTTTTTGGATTACCGTCTATTGAAACTAAAATTATAGAAGATGAGTTAAAGGCGATTGGTTTAAATCCTCTGAAAATCTTTAAAACTCAACCAAAAAAATATTGCGACGCTGATGCATAGGCTGACTTCACCACAGCTCTGGAAACATAGTGTTCTGGATATATAATGAGCTAATATCCATAAAATACTTTAATTAAAAGCTAACCAATATTATGGACCTCGTAGTTCTAATAATTAAAATATTAAAGCAGGCAGTAGTATCCCAACAAACATAAATTCTGTTTTAAGAGAAAAAGTAAACAAATTTTATCAGAAGTGACAAAGCGGAAGTTAGGATGCAGAACTGTTGTAAACCGTACTAAATGTGTATGTACCAAATTTCATGCAACTCGATTATCAGGTACAGAAGTTATTGAGCTTCCAAAATAACAGGTGCTTGGAGGACCCCCTACCACTTTGTTCACTATCGCTAAAAAAACTAATCAGTTCTTTGCCATACATATTTGCATCTTTTTGCAAAGTGTCATCAAAATTGGTTCACGAATGAATGCTGTGTGCTCCCAACAAACATTGAAAAAAGTGACACACAGTAAACAGGTGTTCGGGAGACCCCGTACCACTTATCCCAATATTGTCCAAAAACTAATCAGTTCCTTGTCATTTAAGTTCCCATCTTTTTCCAAAGTGTCATTAAAATAAATTAATGAATGAAGTCTGTATGCCCCCAACAAACTTAAAAAACAAAGTGTGAAAAGTCAGCATTTGTATGGTAGACCCCCCGCCACTTTGATCAATGTGTTCTAAAACATTATAATTATCTTTTCACACTGATTGGTACCCTATTCCATAAGTTTCATCATAATCACTTCATTATTGTAGGCTGTAGTGTGCATAAGGACACTGAAAAAACTTCAAAAAAGTACAAAAACATTTTTTTTACCGGAAGTGAAAAACCGGAAGTTGGGATGCAGAACTATTTTGAACCGTACTACATACTCATGTACCAAGTTTCATCCAATTCGCTTATCAGGTACAGATGTTATAGAGCTTTCAAAAAAACAGGTGCTCCAGGGACCCCCCACCACTTTGTTCACTATCGCTCAAAAACTAATCAGTTCTTTGTCATACATGTTTGCATCTTTTTCCAAAGTGTCATCAAAATTCATTCACGAATGAATGTTGTATGCCAACTTTGTGGAAAAAACCACCTGTTGTATGGTGGACCCCCCAACCCTTTATCCAATGTGCTCCAAAAGCTGATAAAATCTTTCTCATGTTATTTAAAAGCTTTTCGCAACGTTTCATGAAAATCGATTGGTAATTGTAGGGTACAGTAGGGATAAACACCTGAAAAAAAAACTTTTTAACCGGAAGTGACAAACCGGAAGTTGGTATGCAGAAATTTTGGAAACAGTACAAAAACCTTATATACTAAGTTTCAATAAGATCAAAGCCCGGGATCAGAAGTTATTCAAGATTTAAACTTAGAGGTGTTCGGGAGACCCCTCGCCATTTTGTCCAAATTTGAAATGAATCCAGATCTTCCATTTTCAAGTGAACCTGTATCATTTGCCAAAGTTTCACCAAGATCCTATGCAGAAAACTCACCCACCCACCAAAGGAGTAAACTATTTCAGGCAGTTGTTAGTTATTTTGTCTTTTAATCAGATACAAATGCCTAGCCCCACATGATCATAGAGCTCATGTAACGGGTTCTTTTCTCATGAAACGGGATTACCCGGGTTCTACTCGGATTGAGTTTTAGCCCCACTTCACTATGCGTCGCAGCGATGTTCAACATATGCTAGGACTTCTGTGTTCAATCTCACTGAGCATCTTTTCAATCGTATTAACTCTAATTCTCAGCATCGCACACATTCAATACGGCGCAGATTCTTGTTCCTTTTCAGAAAAAATTTCTGGCTATAAAATCAAAATTAGTCAAGAAAAGACAACTAATACACAAAACCGGTCAAAAATCTAAAAAAACTTACGAAATCGGGAATTATCGATGTTCCGTTGCTCGATTAAGCTCAAACTTTAGCTCAAACTTTAGCACATGTATACTTTGGTCTTCTACTTCTGAATGAAAAGTTTATCTCCTCTTTACCACGTTACAGGAAACTGTGTTTAACTTTGGTTTAAATTGTTACAAATTTCCTGAAATTTGAGGAATTTTGTCTTTTTTAAATAAGGTTGCAACTAAGGATATTACCTCTTTTGTGCTGTCTAGTTCAAACAGAATAATTCTATGGTTTGACAAGAAAAGTCATTTAAGACTCACCAGACTCATTGTTCATGCATTGTCTCAAAAGATTTTTACCGTTAGGTTTAACAAGTAAATCCGCCTGACTAGTGACTATAGTGATAAAAGTAAAGTGCGGTTGAATACGCAATGGTTTAACACGTTGATGGTTTTCTTTTGTTAAATTTACTATTCGAAAGTTGGCTCTCTAGTTTGATTAGATGCCACTTTTTCTTGTTATAAAATTTCGTCTATACCTCTACCCCACGGAGTGTATCTATATATCCCATCCTGCGCAGAGCAAACGGTTGCCAACACTTTATTGTGTTAGAACTTGTTATGGTCCTCAGATGTTTCTTGGTGAGTATCCTGGCCCCACAAATTAAGCTACTATGACATGAAGACATTTGGACCCCGCCCAATTTTCGGCCTCCTCCATTAGTTATTGTCAGCAAAAACAATTCTCTTCACTCCTTTACCTTAGCTCCCTGTATTAAGCAATACCGCTCCACATGCTTATTTTGCAAAATTTTTGTCAAAAAAAAAAGTTGAAAAAATATGCTGGTGGTAATCTCTAGATGTCAATTTAAGCGAAATAAGTCAAAATACCAGGTTTGCTACCTTAAACAGGCCATAAATTGAAAACCAAAAATTTTACATTTGAAACCAAAGCTGGTGCTGTGGTTAAACCCGCTTACCAATTATGCTATAACTTGAGGTAGGGGATTGTTTTGGACCCACCTTTCAGTTTATATGCCATTCCCCAAGATTTGCGACAACTTTTTTTTTCGCTAAAAAAACAGGTAAGGGGTTAACCCATGGTTTTTTTGCAAAATTTTTGTCAAAAAAAAAATTGAAAAAATATGCTGGCGGTAATCTCTAGATGTCAATTTAAGCGAAATAAGTCAAAATACCAGGTTTGCTACCTTAAACAGGCCATAAATTGAAAACCAAAAATTTTACATTTGAAACCAAAGCTGGTGCTGTGGTTAAACCCGCTTACCAATTATGCTATAACTTGAGGTAGGGGATTGTTTTGGACCCACCTTTCAGTTTATATGCCATTCCCCAAGATTTGCGACAACTTTTTTTTTCGCTAAAAAAACAGGTAAGGGGTTAACCCATGGTTTTTTTGCAAAATTTTTGTCAAAAAAAAAATTGAAAAAATATGCTGGCGGTAATCTCTAGATGTCAATTTAAGCGAAATAAGCCAAAATACCAGGTTTGCTACCTTAAACAGGCCATAAATTGAAAACCAAAAATTTTACATTTGAAACCAAAGCTGGTGCTGTGGTTAAACCCGCTTACCAATTATGCTATAACTTGAGGTAGGGGATTGTTTTGGACCCACCTTTCAGTTTATATGCCATTCCCCAAGATTTGCGACAACTTGTTTTTTCGCTAAAAAAACAGGTAAGGGGTTAACCCATGGTTTTTTTGCAAAATTTTTGTCAAAAAAAAAATTGAAAAAATATGCTGGCGGTAATCTCTAGATGTCAATTTAAGCGAAATAAGTCAAAATACCAGGTTTGCTACCTTAAACAGGCCATAAATTGAAAACCAAAAATTTTACATTTGAAACCAAAGCTGGTGCTGTGGTTAAACCCGCTTACCAATTATGCTATAACTTGAGGTAGGGGATTGTTTTGGACCCACCTTTCAGTTTATATGCCATTCCCCAAGATTTGCGACAACTTTTTTTTTCGCTAAAAAAACAGGTAAGGGGTTAACCCATGCTTTTTTTGCAAAATTTTTGTCAAAAAAAAAATTGAAAAAATATGCTGGCGGTAATCTCTAGATGTCAATTTAAGCGAAATAAGTCAAAATACCAGGTTTGCTACCTTAAACAGGCCATAAATTGAAAACCAAAAATTTTACATTTGAAACCAAAGCTGGTGCTGTGGTTAAACCCGCTTACCAATTATGCTATAACTTGAGGTAGGGGATTGTTTTGGACCCACCTTTCAGTTTATATGCCATTCCCCAAGATTTGCGACAACTTTTTTTTTCGCTAAAAAAACAGGTAAGGGGTTAACCCATGGTTTTTTTGCAAAATTTTTGTCAAAAAAAAAATTGAAAAAATATGCTGGCGGTAATCTCTAGATGTCAATTTAAGCGAAATAAGTCAAAATACCAGGTTTGCTACCTTAAACAGGCCATAAATTGAAAACCAAAAATTTTACATTTGAAACCAAAGCTGGTGCTGTGGTTAAACCCGCTTACCAATTATGCTATAACTTGAGGTAGGGGATTGTTTTGGACCCACCTTTCAGTTTATATGCCATTCCCCAAGATTTGCGACAACTTTTTTTTTCGCTAAAAAAACAGGTAAGGGGTTAACCCATGGTTTTTTTGCAAAATTTTTGTCAAAAAAAAAATTGAAAAAATATGCTGGCGGTAATCTCTAGATGTCAATTTAAGCGAAATAAGTCAAAATACCAGGTTTGCTACCTTAAACAGGCCATAAATTGAAAACCAAAAATTTTACATTTGAAACCAAAGCTGGTGCTGTGGTTAAACCCGCTTACCAATTATGCTATAACTTGAGGTAGGGGATTGTTTTGGACCCACCTTTCAGTTTATATGCCATTCCCCAAGATTTGCGACAACTTTTTTTTTCGCTAAAAAAACAGGTAAGGGGTTAACCCATGGTTTTTTTGCAAAATTTTTGTCAAAAAAAAATTGAAAAAATATGCTGGCGGTACTCTCTAGATGTCAATTTAAGCGAAATAAGTCAAAATACCAGGTTTGCTACCTTAAACAGGCCATAAATTGAAAACCAAAAATTCTACATTTGAAACCAAAGCTGGTGCTGTGGTTAAACCCGCTTACCAATTATGCTATAACTTGAGGTAGGGGATTGTTTTGGACCCACCTTACAGTTTATATGCCATTCCCCAAGATTTGCGACAACTTTTTTTTTCGCTAAAAAAACAGGTAAGGGGTTAACCCATGGTTTTTTTGCAAAATTTTTGTCAAAAAAAAAATTGAAAAAATATGCTGGCGGTAATCTCTAGATGTCAATTTAAGCGAAATAAGTCAAAATACCAGGTTTGCTACCTTAAACAGGCCATAAATTGAAAACCAAAAATTTTACATTTGAAACCAAAGCTGGTGCTGTGGTTAAACCCGCTTACCAATTATGCTATAACTTGAGGTAGGGGATTGTTTTGGACCCACCTTTCAGTTTATATGCCATTCCCCAAGATTTGCGACAACTTTTTTTTTCGCTAAAAAAACAGGTAAGGGGTTAACCCATGGTTTTTTTGCAAAATTTTTGTCAAAAAAAAAATTGAAAAAATATGCTGGCGGTAATCTCTAGATGTCAATTTAAGCGAAATAAGTCAAAATACCAGGTTTGCTACCTTAAACAGGCCATAAATTGAAAACCAAAAATTTTACATTTGAAACCAAAGCTGGTGCTGTGGTTAAACCCGCTTACCAATTATGCTATAACTTGAGGTAGGGGATTGTTTTGGACCCACCTTTCAGTTTATATTCCATTCCCCAAGATTTGCGACAACTTTTTTTTTCGCTAAAAAAACAGGTAAGGGGTTAACCCATGGTTTTTTTGCAAAATTTTTGTCAAAAAAAAAATTGAAAAAATATGCTGGCGGTAATCTCTAGATGTCAATTTAAGCGAAATAAGTAAAAATACCAGGTTTGCTACCTTAAACAGGCCATAAATTGAAAACCAAAAATTTTACATTTGAAACCAAAGCTGGTGCTGTGGTTAAACCCGCTTACCAATTATGCTATAACTTGAGGTAGGGGATTGTTTTGGACCCACCTTTCAGTTTATATGCCATTCCCCAAGATTTGCGACAACTTTTTTTTTCGCTAAAAAAACAGGTAAGGGGTTAACCCATGGTTTTTTTGCAAAATTTTTGTCAAAAAAAAAATTGAAAAAATATGCTGGCGGTAATCTCTAGATGTCAATTTAAGCGAAATAAGTCAAAATACCAGGTTTGCTACCTTAAACAGGCCATAAATTGAAAACCAAAAATTTTACATTTGAAACCAAAGCTGGTGCTGTGGTTAAACCCGCTTACCAATTATGCTATAACTTGAGGTAGGGGATTGTTTTGGACCCACCTTTCAGTTTATATGCCATTCCCCAAGATTTGCGACAACTTTTTTTTTCGCTAAAAAAACAGGTAAGGGGTTAACCCATGGTTTTTTTGCAAAATTTTTGTCAAAAAAAAAATTGAAAAAATATGCTGGCGGTAATCTCTAGATGTCAATTTAAGCGAAATAAGTAAAAATACCAGGTTTGCTACCTTAAACAGGCCATAAATTGAAAACCAAAAATTTTACATTTGAAACCAAAGCTGGTGCTGTGGTTAAACCCGCTTACCAATTATGCTATAACTTGAGGTAGGGGATTGTTTTGGACCCACCTTTCAGTTTATATGCCATTCCCCAAGATTTGCGACAACTTTTTTTTTCGCTAAAAAATCAGGTAAGGGGTTAACCCATGGTTTTTTTGCAAAATTTTTGTCAAAAAAAAAATTGAAAAAATATGCTGGCGGTAATCTCTAGATGTCAATTTAAGCGAAATAAGTCAAAATACCAGGTTTGCTACCTTAAACAGACCATAAATTGAAAACCAAAAATTTTACATTTGAAACCAAAGCTGGTGCTGTGGTTAAACCCGCTTACCAATTATGCTATAACTTGAGGTAGGGGATTGTTTTGGACCCACCTTTCAGTTTATATGCCATTCCCCAAGATTTGCGACAACTTTTTTTTTCGCTAAAAAAACAGGTAAGGGGTTAACCCATGGTTTTTTTGCAAAATTTTTGTCAAAAAAAAAATTGAAAAAATATGCTGGCGGTAATCTCTAGATGTCAATTTAAGCGAAATAAGTCAAAATACCAGGTTTGCTACCTTAAACAGGCCATAAATTGAAAACCAAAAATTTTACATTTGAAACCAAAGCTGGTGCTGTGGTTAAACCCGCTTACCAATTATGCTATAACTTGAGGTAGGGGATTGTTTTGGACCCACCTTTCAGTTTATATGCCATTCCCCAAGATTTGCGACAACTTTTTTTTTCGCTAAAAAAACAGGTAAGGGGTTAACCCATGGTTTTTTTGCAAAATTTTTGTCAAAAAAAAAATTGAAAAAATATGCTGGCGGTAATCTCTAGATGTCAATTTAAGCGAAATAAGTCAAAATACCAGGTTTGCTACCTTAAACAGGCCATAAATTGAAAACCAAAAATTTTACATTTGAAACCAAAGCTGGTGCTGTGGTTAAACCCGCTTACCAATTATGCTATAACTTGAGGTAGGGGATTGTTTTGGACCCACCTTTCAGTTTATATGCCATTCCCCAAGATTTGCGACAACTTTTTTTTTCGCTAAAAAAACAGGTAAGGGGTTAACCCATGGTTTTTTTGCAAAATTTTTGTCAAAAAAAAAATTGAAAAAATATGCTGGCGGTAATCTCTAGATGTCAATTTAAGCGAAATAAGTCAAAATACCAGGTTTGCTACCTTAAACAGGCCATAAATTGAAAACCAAAAATTTTACATTTGAAACCAAAGCTGGTGCTGTGGTTAAACCCGCTTACCAATTATGCTATAACTTGAGGTAGGGGATTGTTTTGGACCCACCTTTCAGTTTATATGCCATTCCCCAAGATTTGCGACAACTTTTTTTTTCGCTAAAAAAACAGGTAAGGGGTTAACCCATGGTTTTTTTGCAAAATTTTTGTCAAAAAAAAAATTGAAAAAATATGCTGGCGGTAATCTCTAGATGTCAATTTAAGCGAAATAAGTCAAAATACCAGGTTTGCTACCTTAAACAGGCCATAAATTGAAAACCAAAAATTTTACATTTGAAACCAAAGCTGGTGCTGTGGTTACACCCGCTTACCAATTATGCTATAACTTGAGGTAGGGGATTGTTTTGGACCCACCTTTCAGTTTATATGCCATTCCCCAAGATTTGCGACAACTTTGTTTTTCGCTAAAAAAACAGGTAAGGGGTTAACCCATGGTTTTTTTGCAAAATTTTTGTCAAAAAAAAAATTGAAAAAATATGCTGGCGGTAATCTCTAGATGTCAATTTAAGCGAAATAAGTCAAAATACCAGGTTTGCTACCTTAAACAGGCCATAAATTGAAAACCAAAAATTTTACATTTGAAACCAAAGCTGGTGCTGTGGTTAAACCCGCTTACCAATTATGCTATAACTTGAGGTAGGGGATTGTTTTGGACCCACCTTTCAGTTTATATGCCATTCCCCAAGATTTGCGACAACTTTTTTTTTCGCTAAAAAAACAGGTAAGGGGTTAACCCATGGTTTTTTTGCAAAATTTTTGTCAAAAAAAAAATTGAAAAAATATGCTGGCGGTAATCTCTAGATGTCAATTTAAGCGAAATAAGTAAAAATACCAGGTTTGCTACCTTAAACAGGCCATAAATTGAAAACCAAAAATTTTACATTTGAAACCAAAGCTGGTGCTGTGGTTAAACCCGCTTACCAATTATGCTATAACTTGAGGTAGGGGATTGTTTTGGACCCACCTTTCAGTTTATATGCCATTCCCCAAGATTTGCGACAACTTTTTTTTTCGCTAAAAAAACAGGTAAGGGGTTAACCCATGGTTTTTTTGCAAAATTTTTGTCAAAAAAAAAATTGAAAAAATATGCTGGCGGTAATCTCTAGATGTCAATTTAAGCGAAATAAGTCAAAATACCAGGTTTGCTACCTTAAACAGGCCATAAATTGAAAACCAAAAATTTTACATTTGAAACCAAAGCTGGTGCTGTGGTTAAACCCGCTTACCAATTATGCTATAACTTGAGGTAGGGGATTGTTTTGGACCCACCTTTCAGTTTATATGCCATTCCCCAAGATTTGCGACAACTTTTTTTTTCGCTAAAAAAACAGGTAAGGGGTTAACCCATGGTTTTTTTGCAAAATTTTTGTCAAAAAAAAATTGAAAAAATATGCTGGCGGTAATCTCTAGATGTCAATTTAAGCGAAATAAGTAAAAATACCAGGTTTGCTACCTTAAACAGGCCATAAATTGAAAACCAAAAATTTTACATTTGAAACCAAAGCTGGTGCTGTGGTTAAACCCGCTTACCAATTATGCTATAACTTGAGGTAGGGGATTGTTTTGGACCCACCTTTCAGTTTATATGCCATTCCCCAAGATTTGCGACAACTTTTTTTTTCGCTAAAAAAACAGGTAAGGGGTTAACCCATGGTTTTTTTGCAAAATTTTTGTCAAAAAAAAAATTGAAAAAATATGCTGGCGGTAATCTCTAGATGTCAATTTAAGCGAAATAAGTCAAAATACCAGGTTTGCTACCTTAAACAGGCCATAAATTGAAAATCAAAAATTTTACATTTGAAACCAAAGCTGGTGCTGTGGTTAAACCCGCTTACCAATTATGCTATAACTTGAGGTAGGGGATTGTTTTGGACCCACCTTTCAGTTTATATGCCATTCCCCAAGATTTGCGACAACTTTTTTTTTCGCTAAAAAAACAGGTAAGGGGTTAACCCATGGTTTTTTTGCAAAATTTTTGTCAAAAAAAAAATTGAAAAAATATGCTGGCGGTAATCTCTAGATGTCAATTTAAGCGAAATAAGTAAAAATACCAGGTTTGCTACCTTAAACAGGCCATAAATTGAAAACCAAAAATTTTACATTTGAAACCAAAGCTGGTGCTGTGGTTAAACCCGCTTACCAATTATGCTATAACTTGAGGTAGGGGATTGTTTTGGACCCACCTTTCAGTTTATATGCCATTCCCCAAGATTTGCGACAACTTTTTTTTTCGCTAAAAAAACAGGTAAGGGGTTAACCCATGGTTTTTTTGCAAAATTTTTGTCAAAAAAAAAATTGAAAAAATATGCTGGCGGTAATCTCTAGATGTCAATTTAAGCGAAATAAGTAAAAATACCAGGTTTGCTACCTTAAACAGGCCATAAATTGAAAACCAAAAATTTTACATTTGAAACCAAAGCTGGTGCTGTGGTTAAACCCGCTTACCAATTATGCTATAACTTGAGGTAGGGGATTGTTTTGGACCCACCTTTCAGTTTATATGCCATTCCCCAAGATTTGCGACAACTTTTTTTTTCGCTAAAAAAACAGGTAAGGGGTTAACCCATGGTTTTTTTGCAAAATTTTTGTCAAAAAAAAAATTGAAAAAATATGCTGGCGGTAATCTCTAGATGTCAATTTAAGCGAAATAAGTAAAAATACCAGGTTTGCTACCTTAAACAGGCCATAAATTGAAAACCAAAAATTTTACATTTGAAACCAAAGCTGGTGCTGTGGTTAAACCCGCTTACCAATTATGCTATAACTTGAGGTAGGGGATTGTTTTGGACCCACCTTTCAGTTTATATGCCATTCCCCAAGATTTGCGACAACTTTTTTTTTCGCTAAAAAAACAGGTAAGGGGTTAACCCATGGTTTTTTTGCAAAATTTTTGTCAAAAAAAAAATTGAAAAAATATGCTGGCGGTAATCTCTAGATGTCAATTTAAGCGAAATAAGTCAAAATACCAGGTTTGCTACCTTAAACAGGCCATAAATTGAAAACCAAAAATTTTACATTTGAAACCAAAGCTGGTGCTGTGGTTAAACCCGCTTACCAATTATGCTATAACTTGAGGTAGGGGATTGTTTTGGACCCACCTTTCAGTTTATATGCCATTCCCCAAGATTTGCGACAACTTTTTTTTTCGCTAAAAAAACAGGTAAGGGGTTAACCCATGGTTTTTTTGCAAAATTTTTGTCAAAAAAAAAATTGAAAAAATATGCTGGCGGTAATCTCTAGATGTCAATTTAAGCGAAATAAGTCAAAATACCAGGTTTGCTACCTTAAACAGGCCATAAATTGAAAACCAAAACTTTTACATTTGAAACCAAAGCTGGTGCTGTGGTTAAACCCGCTTACCAATTATGCTATAACTTGAGGTAGGGGATTGTTTTGGACCCACCTTTCAGTTTATATGCCATTCCCCAAGATTTGCGACAACTTTTTTTTTCGCTAAAAAAACAGGTAAGGGGTTAACCCATGGTTTTTTTGCAAAATTTTTGTCAAAAAAAAAATTGAAAAAATATGCTGGCGGTAATCTCTAGATGTCAATTTAAGCGAAATAAGTAAAAATACCAGGTTTGCTACCTTAAACAGGCCATAAATTGAAAACCAAAAATTTTACATTTGAAACCAAAGCTGGTGCTGTGGTTAAACCCGCTTACCAATTATGCTATAACTTGAGGTAGGGGATTGTTTTGGACCCACCTTTCAGTTTATATGCCATTCCCCAAGATTTGCGACAACTTTTTTTTTCGCTAAAAAAACAGGTAAGGGGTTAACCCATGGTTTTTTTGCAAAATTTTTGTCAAAAAAAAAATTGAAAAAATATGCTGGCGGTAATCTCTAGATGTCAATTTAAGCGAAATAAGTCAAAATACCAGGTTTGCTACCTTAAACAGGCCATAAATTGAAAATCAAAAATTTTACATTTGAAACCAAAGCTGGTGCTGTGGTTAAACCCGCTTACCAATTATGCTATAACTTGAGGTAGGGGATTGTTTTGGACCCACCTTTCAGTTTATATGCCATTCCCCAAGATTTGCGACAACTTTTTTTTTCGCTAAAAAAACAGGTAAGGGGTTAACCCATGGTTTTTTTGCAAAATTTTTGTCAAAAAAAAAATTGAAAAAATATGCTGGCGGTAATCTCTAGATGTCAATTTAAGCGAAATAAGTAAAAATACCAGGTTTGCTACCTTAAACAGGCCATAAATTGAAAACCAAAAATTTTACATTTGAAACCAAAGCTGGTGCTGTGGTTAAACCCGCTTACCAATTATGCTATAACTTGAGGTAGGGGATTGTTTTGGACCCACCTTTCAGTTTATATGCCATTCCCCAAGATTTGCGACAACTTTTTTTTTCGCTAAAAAAACAGGTAAGGGGTTAACCCATGGTTTTTTTGCAAAATTTTTGTCAAAAAAAAAATTGAAAAAATATGCTGGCGGTAATCTCTAGATGTCAATTTAAGCGAAATAAGTAAAAATACCAGGTTTGCTACCTTAAACAGGCCATAAATTGAAAACCAAAAATTTTACATTTGAAACCAAAGCTGGTGCTGTGGTTAAACCCGCTTACCAATTATGCTATAACTTGAGGTAGGGGATTGTTTTGGACCCACCTTTCAGTTTATATGCCATTCCCCAAGATTTGCGACAACTTTTTTTTTCGCTAAAAAAACAGGTAAGGGGTTAACCCATGGTTTTTTTGCAAAATTTTTGTCAAAAAAAAAATTGAAAAAATATGCTGGCGGTAATCTCTAGATGTCAATTTAAGCGAAATAAGTAAAAATACCAGGTTTGCTACCTTAAACAGGCCATAAATTGAAAACCAAAAATTTTACATTTGAAACCAAAGCTGGTGCTGTGGTTAAACCCGCTTACCAATTATGCTATAACTTGAGGTAGGGGATTGTTTTGGACCCACCTTTCAGTTTATATGCCATTCCCCAAGATTTGCGACAACTTTTTTTTTCGCTAAAAAAACAGGTAAGGGGTTAACCCATGGTTTTTTTGCAAAATTTTTGTCAAAAAAAAAATTGAAAAAATATGCTGGCGGTAATCTCTAGATGTCAATTTAAGCGAAATAAGTAAAAATACCAGGTTTGCTACCTTAAACAGGCCATAAATTGAAAACCAAAAATTTTACATTTGAAACCAAAGCTGGTGCTGTGGTTAAACCCGCTTACCAATTATGCTATAACTTGAGGTAGGGGATTGTTTTGGACCCACCTTTCAGTTTATATGCCATTCCCCAAGATTTGCGACAACTTTTTTTTTCGCTAAAAAAACAGGTAAGGGGTTAACCCATGGTTTTTTTGCAAAATTTTTGTCAAAAAAAAAATTGAAAAAATATGCTGGCGGTAATCTCTAGATGTCAATTTAAGCGAAATAAGTAAAAATACCAGGTTTGCTACCTTAAACAGGCCATAAATTGAAAACCAAAAATTTTACATTTGAAACCAAAGCTGGTGCTGTGGTTAAACCCGCTTACCAATTATGCTATAACTTGAGGTAGGGGATTGTTTTGGACCCACCTTTCAGTTTATATGCCATTCCCCAAGATTTGCGACAACTTTTTTTTTCGCTAAAAAAACAGGTAAGGGGTTAACCCATGGTTTTTTTGCAAAATTTTTGTCAAAAAAAAAATTGAAAAAATATGCTGGCGGTAATCTCTAGATGTCAATTTAAGCGAAATAAGTAAAAATACCAGGTTTGCTACCTTAAACAGGCCATAAATTGAAAACCAAAAATTTTACATTTGAAACCAAAGCTGGTGCTGTGGTTAAACCCGCTTACCAATTATGCTATAACTTGAGGTAGGGGATTGTTTTGGACCCACCTTTCAGTTTATATGCCATTCCCCAAGATTTGCGACAACTTTTTTTTTCGCTAAAAAAACAGGTAAGGGGTTAACCCATGGTTTTTTTGCAAAATTTTTGTCAAAAAAAAAATTGAAAAAATATGCTGGCGGTAATCTCTAGATGTCAATTTAAGCGAAATAAGTAAAAATACCAGGTTTGCTACCTTAAACAGGCCATAAATTGAAAACCAAAAATTTTACATTTGAAACCAAAGCTGGTGCTGTGGTTAAACCCGCTTACCAATTATGCTATAACTTGAGGTAGGGGATTGTTTTGGACCCACCTTTCAGTTTATATGCCATTCCCCAAGATTTGCGACAACTTTTTTTTTCGCTAAAAAAACAGGTAAGGGGTTAACCCATGGTTTTTTTGCAAAATTTTTGTCAAAAAAAAAATTGAAAAAATATGCTGGCGGTAATCTCTAGATGTCAATTTAAGCGAAATAAGTAAAAATACCAGGTTTGCTACCTTAAACAGGCCATAAATTGAAAACCAAAAATTTTACATTTGAAACCAAAGCTGGTGCTGTGGTTAAACCCGCTTACCAATTATGCTATAACTTGAGGTAGGGGATTGTTTTGGACCCACCTTTCAGTTTATATGCCATTCCCCAAGATTTGCGACAACTTTTTTTTTCGCTAAAAAAACAGGTAAGGGGTTAACCCATGGTTTTTTTGCAAAATTTTTGTCAAAAAAAAAATTGAAAAAATATGCTGGCGGTAATCTCTAGATGTCAATTTAAGCGAAATAAGTCAAAATACCAGGTTTGCTACCTTAAACAGGCCATAAATTGAAAACCAAAAATTTTACATTTGAAACCAAAGCTGGTGCTGTGGTTAAACCCGCTTACCAATTATGCTATAACTTGAGGTAGGGGATTGTTTTGGACCCACCTTTCAGTTTATATGCCATTCCCCAAGATTTGCGACAACTTTTTTTTTCGCTAAAAAAACAGGTAAGGGGTTAACCCATGGTTTTTTTGCAAAATTTTTGTCAAAAAAAAATTGAAAAAATATGCTGGCGGTAATCTCTAGATGTCAATTTAAGCGAAATAAGTAAAAATACCAGGTTTGCTACCTTAAACAGGCCATAAATTGAAAACCAAAAATTTTACATTTGAAACCAAAGCTGGTGCTGTGGTTAAACCCGCTTACCAATTATGCTATAACTTGAGGTAGGGGATTGTTTTGGACCCACCTTTCAGTTTATATGCCATTCCCCAAGATTTGCGACAACTTTTTTTTTCGCTAAAAAAACAGGTAAGGGGTTAACCCATGGTTTTTTTGCAAAATTTTTGTCAAAAAAAAAATTGAAAAAATATGCTGGCGGTAATCTCTAGATGTCAATTTAAGCGAAATAAGTCAAAATACCAGGTTTGCTACCTTAAACAGGCCATAAATTGAAAACCAAAAATTTTACATTTGAAACCAAAGCTGGTGCTGTGGTTAAACCCGCTTACCAATTATGCTATAACTTGAGGTAGGGGATTGTTTTGGACCCACCTTTCAGTTTATATGCCATTCCCCAAGATTTGCGACAACTTTTTTTTTCGCTAAAAAAACAGGTAAGGGGTTAACCCATGGTTTTTTTGCAAAATTTTTGTCAAAAAAAAAATTGAAAAAATATGCTGGCGGTAATCTCTAGATGTCAATTTAAGCGAAATAAGTCAAAATACCAGGTTTGCTACCTTAAACAGGCCATAAATTGAAAACCAAAAATTTTACATTTGAAACCAAAGCTGGTGCTGTGGTTAAACCCGTTTACCAATTATGCTATAACTTGAGGTAGGGGATTGTTTTGGACCCACCTTTCAGTTTATATGCCATTCCCCAAGATTTGCGACAACTTTTTTTTTCGCTAAAAAAACAGGTAAGGGGTTAACCCATGGTTTTTTTGCAAAATTTTTGTCAAAAAAAAAATTGAAAAAATATGCTGGCGGTAATCTCTAGATGTCAATTTAAGCGAAATAAGTAAAAATACCAGGTTTGCTACCTTAAACAGGCCATAAATTGAAAACCAAAAATTTTACATTTGAAACCAAAGCTGGTGCTGTGGTTAAACCCGCTTACCAATTATGCTATAACTTGAGGTAGGGGATTGTTTTGGACCCACCTTTCAGTTTATATGCCATTCCCCAAGATTTGCGACAACTTTTTTTTTCGCTAAAAAAACAGGTAAGGGGTTAACCCATGGTTTTTTTGCAAAATTTTTGTCAAAAAAAAAATTGAAAAAATATGCTGGCGGTAATCTCTAGATGTCAATTTAAGCGAAATAAGTAAAAATACCAGGTTTGCTACCTTAAACAGGCCATAAATTGAAAACCAAAAATTTTACATTTGAAACCAAAGCTGGTGCTGTGTTTAAACCCGCTTACCAATTATGCTATAACTTGAGGTAGGGGATTGTTTTGGACCCACCTTTCAGTTTATATGCCATTCCCCAAGATTTGCGACAACTTTTTTTTTCGCTAAAAAAACAGGTAAGGGGTTAACCCATGGTTTTTTTGCAAAATTTTTGTCAAAAAAAAAATTGAAAAAATATGCTGGCGGTAATCTCTAGATGTCAATTTAAGCGAAATAAGTAAAAATACCAGGTTTGCTACCTTAAACAGGCCATAAATTGAAAACCAAAAATTTTACATTTGAAACCAAAGCTGGTGCTGTGGTTAAACCCGCTTACCAATTATGCTATAACTTGAGGTAGGGGATTGTTTTGGACCCACCTTTCAGTTTATATGCCATTCCCCAAGATTTGCGACAACTTTTTTTTTCGCTAAAAAAACAGGTAAGGGGTTAACCCATGGTTTTTTTGCAAAATTTTTGTCAAAAAAAAAATTGAAAAAATATGCTGGCGGTAATCTCTAGATGTCAATTTAAGCGAAATAAGTCAAAATACCAGGTTTGCTACCTTAAACAGGCCATAAATTGAAAACCAAAAATTTTACATTTGAAACCAAAGCTGGTGCTGTGGTTAAACCCGCTTACCAATTATGCTATAACTTGAGGTAGGGGATTGTTTTGGACCCACCTTTCAGTTTATATGCCATTCCCCAAGATTTGCGACAACTTTTTTTTTCGCTAAAAAAACAGGTAAGGGGTTAACCCATGGTTTTTTTGCAAAATTTTTGTCAAAAAAAAAATTGAAAAAATATGCTGGCGGTAATCTCTAGATGTCAATTTAAGCGAAATAAGTCAAAATACCAGGTTTGCTACCTTAAACAGGCCATAAATTGAAAACCAAAAATTTTACATTTGAAACCAAAGCTGGTGCTGTGGTTAAACCCGCTTACCAATTATGCTATAACTTGAGGTAGGGGATTGTTTTGGACCCACCTTTCAGTTTATATGCCATTCCCCAAGATTTGCGACAACTTTTTTTTTCGCTAAAAAAACAGGTAAGGGGTTAACCCATGGTTTTTTTGCAAAATTTTTGTCAAAAAAAAAATTGAAAAAATATGCTGGCGGTAATCTCTAGATGTCAATTTAAGCGAAATAAGTAAAAATACCAGGTTTGCTACCTTAAACAGGCCATAAATTGAAAACCAAAAATTTTACATTTGAAACCAAAGCTGGTGCTGTGGTTAAACCCGCTTACCAATTATGCTATAACTTGAGGTAGGGGATTGTTTTGGACCCACCTTTCAGTTTATATGCCATTCCCCAAGATTTGCGACAACTTTTTTTTTCGCTAAAAAAACAGGTAAGGGGTTAACCCATGGTTTTTTTGCAAAATTTTTGTCAAAAAAAAAATTGAAAAAATATGCTGGCGGTAATCTCTAGATGTCAATTTAAGCGAAATAAGTCAAAATACCAGGTTTGCTACCTTAAACAGGCCATAAATTGAAAACCAAAAATTTTACATTTGAAACCAAAGCTGGTGCTGTGGTTAAACCCGCTTACCAATTATGCTATAACTTGAGGTAGGGGATTGTTTTGGACCCACCTTTCAGTTTATATGCCATTCCCCAAGATTTGCGACAACTTTTTTTTTCGCTAAAAAAACAGGTAAGGGGTTAACCCATGGTTTTTTTGCAAAATTTTTGTCAAAAAAAAAATTGAAAAAATATGCTGGCGGTAATCTCTAGATGTCAATTTAAGCGAAATAAGTCAAAATACCAGGTTTGCTACCTTAAACAGGCCATAAATTGAAAACCAAAAATTTTACATTTGAAACCAAAGCTGGTGCTGTGGTTAAACCCGCTTACCAATTATGCTATAACTTGAGGTAGGGGATTGTTTTGGACCCACCTTTCAGTTTATATGCCATTCCCCAAGATTTGCGACAACTTTTTTTTTCGCTAAAAAAACAGGTAAGGGGTTAACCCATGGTTTTTTTGCAAAATTTTTGTCAAAAAAAAAATTGAAAAAATATGCTGGCGGTAATCTCTAGATGTCAATTTAAGCGAAATAAGTAAAAATACCAGGTTTGCTACCTTAAACAGGCCATAAATTGAAAACCAAAAATTTTACATTTGAAACCAAAGCTGGTGCTGTGGTTACACCCGCTTACCAATTATGCTATAACTTGAGGTAGGGGATTGTTTTGGACCCACCTTTCAGTTTATATGCCATTCCCCAAGATTTGCGACAACTTTTTTTTTCGCTATAAAAACAGGTAAGGGGTTAACCCATGGTTTTTTTGCAAAATTTTTGTCAAAAAAAAAATTGAAAAAATATGCTGGCGGTAATCTCTAGATGTCAATTTAAGCGAAATAAGTCAAAATACCAGGTTTGCTACCTTAAACAGGCCATAAATTGAAAACCAAAAATTTTACATTTGAAACCAAAGCTGGTGCTGTGGTTAAACCCGCTTACCAATTATGCTATAACTTTAGGTAGGGGATTGTTTTGGACCCACCTTTCAGTTTATATGCCATTCCCCAAGATTTGCGACAACTTTTTTTTTCGCTAAAAAAACAGGTAAGGGGTTAACCCATGGTTTTTTTGCAAAATTTTTGTCAAAAAAAAATTGAAAAAATATGCTGGCGGTAATCTCTAGATGTCAATTTAAGCGAAATAAGTCAAAATACCAGGTTTGCTACCTTAAACAGGCCATAAATTGAAAACCAAAACTTTTACATTTGAAACCAAAGCTGGTGCTGTGGTTAAAACCGCTTACCAATTATGCTATAACTTGAGGTAGGGGATTGTTTTGGCCCCACCTTTCAGTTTATATGCCATTCCCCAAGATTTGCGACAACTTTTTTTTTCGCTAAAAAAACAGGTAAGGGGTTAACCCATGGTTTTTTTGCAAAATTTTTGTCAAAAAAAAAATTGAAAAAATATGCTGGCGGTAATCTCTAGATGTCAATTTAAGCGAAATAAGTCAAAATACCAGGTTTGCTACCTTAAACAGGCCATAAATTGAAAACCAAAAATTTTACATTTGAAACCAAAGCTGGTGCTGTGGTTACACCCGCTTATCAATTATGCTATAACTTGAGGAAGGGGATTGTTTTGGACCCACCTTTCAGTTTATATGCCATTCCCCAAGATTTGCGACAACTTTTTTTTTCGCTAAAAAAACAGGTAAGGGGTTAACCCATGGTTTTTTTGCAAAATTTTTGTCAAAAAAAAAATTGAAAAAATATGCTGGCGGTAATCTCTAGATGTCAATTTAAGCGAAATAAGTAAAAATACCAGGTTTGCTACCTTAAACAGGCCATAAATTGAAAACCAAAAATTTTACATTTGAAACCAAAGCTGGTGCTGTGGTTAAACCCGCTTACCAATTATGCTATAACTTGAGGTAGGGGATTGTTTTGGACCCACCTTTCAGTTTATATGCCATTCCCCAAGATTTGCGACAACTTTTTTTTTCGCTAAAAAAACAGGTAAGGGGTTAACCCATGGTTTTTTTGCAAAATTTTTGTCAAAAAAAAAATTGAAAAAATATGCTGGCGGTAATCTCTAGATGTCAATTTAAGCGAAATAAGTCAAAATACCAGGTTTGCTACCTTAAACAGGCCATAAATTGAAAACCAAAAATTTTACATTTGAAACCAAAGCTGGTGCTGTGGTTAAACCCGCTTACCAATTATGCTATAACTTGAGGTAGGGGATTGTTTTGGACCCACCTTTCAGTTTATATGCCATTCCCCAAGATTTGCGACAACTTTTTTTTTCGCTAAAAAAACAGGTAAGGGGTTAACCCATGGTTTTTTTGCAAAATTTTTGTCAAAAAAAAAATTGAAAAAATATGCTGGCGGTAATCTCTAGATGTCAATTTAAGCGAAATAAGTCAAAATACCAGGTTTGCTACCTTAAACAGGCCATAAATTGAAAACCAAAAATTTTACATTTGAAACCAAAGCTGGTGCTGTGGTTACACCCGCTTACCAATTATGCTATAACTTGAGGTAGGGGATTGTTTTGGACCCACCTTTCAGTTTATATGCCATTCCCCAAGATTTGCGACAACTTTTTTTTTCGCTAAAAAAACAGGTAAGGGGTTAACCCATGGTTTTTTTGCAAAATTTTTGTCAAAAAAAAAATTGAAAAAATATGCTGGCGGTAATCTCTAGATGTCAATTTAAGCGAAATAAGTAAAAATACCAGGTTTGCTACCTTAAACAGGCCATAAATTGAAAACCAAAAATTTTACATTTGAAACCAAAGCTGGTGCTGTGGTTAAACCCGCTTACCAATTATGCTATAACTTGAGGTAGGGGATTGTTTTGGACCCACCTTTCAGTTTATATGCCATTCCCCAAGATTTGCGACAACTTTTTTTTTCGCTAAAAAAACAGGTAAGGGGTTAACCCATGGTTTTTTTGCAAAATTTTTGTCAAAAAAAAAATTGAAAAAATATGCTGGCGGTAATCTCTAGATGTCAATTTAAGCGAAATAAGTCAAAATACCAGGTTTGCTACCTTAAACAGGCCATAAATTGAAAACCAAAAATTTTACATTTGAAACCAAAGCTGGTGCTGTGGTTACACCCGCTTACCAATTATGCTATAACTTGAGGAAGGGGATTGTTTTGGACCCACCTTTCAGTTTATATGCCATTCCCCAAGATTTGCGACAACTTTTTTTTTCGCTAAAAAAACAGGTAAGGGGTTAACCCATGGTTTTTTTGCAAAATTTTTGTCAAAAAAAAAATTGAAAAAATATGCTGGCGGTAATCTCTAGATGTCAATTTAAGCGAAATAAGTAAAAATACCAGGTTTGCTACCTTAAACAGGCCATAAATTGAAAACCAAAAATTTTACATTTGAAACCAAAGCTGGTGCTGTGGTTAAACCCGCTTACCAATTATGCTATAACTTGAGGTAGGGGATTGTTTTGGACCCACCTTTCAGTTTATATGCCATTCCCCAAGATTTGCGACAACTTTTTTTTTCGCTAAAAAAACAGGTAAGGGGTTAACCCATGGTTTTTTTGCAAAATTTTTGTCAAAAAAAAAATTGAAAAAATATGCTGGCGGTAATCTCTAGATGTCAATTTAAGCGAAATAAGTAAAAATACCAGGTTTGCTACCTTAAACAGGCCATAAATTGAAAACCAAAAATTTTACATTTGAAACCAAAGCTGGTGCTGTGGTTACACCCGCTTACCAATTATGCTATAACTTGAGGAAGGGGATTGTTTTGGACCCACCTTTCAGTTTATATGCCATTCCCCAAGATTTGCGACAACTTTTTTTTTTGCTAAAAAAACAGGTAAGGGGTTAACCCATGGTTTTTTTGCAAAATTTTTGTCAAAAAAAAAATTGAAAAAATATGCTGGCGGTAATCTCTAGATGTCAATTTAAGCGAAATAAGTAAAAATACCAGGTTTGCTACCTTAAACAGGCCATAAATTGAAAACCAAAAATTTTACATTTGAAACCAAAGCTGGTGCTGTGGTTAAACCCGCTTACCAATTATGCTATAACTTGAGGTAGGGGATTGTTTTGGACCCACCTTTCAGTTTATATGCCATTCCCCAAGATTTGCGACAACTTTTTTTTTCGCTAAAAAAACAGGTAAGGGGTTAACCCATGGTTTTTTTGCAAAATTTTTGTCAAAAAAAAAATTGAAAAAATATGCTGGCGGTAATCTCTAGATGTCAATTTAAGCGAAATAAGTCAAAATACCAGGTTTGCTACCTTAAACAGGCCATAAATTGAAAACCAAAAATTTTACATTTGAAACCAAAGCTGGTGCTGTGGTTACACCCGCTTACCAATTATGCTATAACTTGAGGAAGGGGATTGTTTTGGACCCACCTTTCAGTTTATATGCCATTCCCCAAGATTTGCGACAACTTTTTTTTTCGCTAAAAAAACAGGTAAGGGGTTAACCCATGGTTTTTTTGCAAAATTTTTGTCAAAAAAAAAATTGAAAAAATATGCTGGCGGTAATCTCTAGATGTCAATTTAAGCGAAATAAGTAAAAATACCAGGTTTGCTACCTTAAACAGGCCATAAATTGAAAACCAAAAATTTTACATTTGAAACCAAAGCTGGTGCTGTGGTTACACCCGCTTACCAATTATGCTATAACTTGAGGAAGGGGATTGTTTTGGACCCACCTTTCAGTTTATATGCCATTCCCCAAGATTTGCGACAACTTTTTTTTTCGCTAAAAAAACAGGTAAGGGGTTAACCCATGGTTTTTTTGCAAAATTTTTGTCAAAAAAAAAATTGAAAAAATATGCTGGCGGTAATCTCTAGATGTCAATTTAAGCGAAATAAGTCAAAATACCAGGTTTGCTACCTTAAACAGGCCATAAATTGAAAACCAAAAATTTTACATTTGAAACCAAAGCTGGTGCTGTGGTTACACCCGCTTACCAATTATGCTATAACTTGAGGAAGGGGATTGTTTTGGACCCACCTTTCAGTTTATATGCCATTCCCCAAGATTTGCGACAACTTTTTTTTTCGCTAAAAAAACAGGTAAGGGGTTAACCCATGGTTTTTTTGCAAAATTTTTGTCAAAAAAAAAATTGAAAAAATATGCTGGCGGTAATCTCTAGATGTCAATTTAAGCGAAATAAGTCAAAATACCAGGTTTGCTACCTTAAACAGGCCATAAATTGAAAACCAAAAATTTTACATTTGAAACCAAAGCTGGTGCTGTGGTTAAACCCGCTTACCAATTATGCTATAACTTGAGGTAGGGGATTGTTTTGGACCCACCTTTCAGTTTATATGCCATTCCCCAAGATTTGCGACAACTTTTTTTTTCGCTAAAAAAACAGGTAAGGGGTTAACCCATGGTTTTTTTGCAAAATTTTTGTCAAAAAAAAAATTGAAAAAATATGCTGGCGGTAATCTCTAGATGTCAATTTAAGCGAAATAAGTCAAAATACCAGGTTTGCTACCTTAAACAGGCCATAAATTGAAAACCAAAAATTTTACATTTGAAACCAAAGCTGGTGCTGTGGTTAAACCCGCTTACCAATTATGCTATAACTTGAGGTAGGGGATTGTTTTGGACCCACCTTTCAGTTTATATGCCATTCCCCAAGATTTGCGACAACTTTTTTTTTCGCTAAAAAAACAGGTAAGGGGTTAACCCATGGTTTTTTTGCAAAATTTTTGTCAAAAAAAAAATTGAAAAAATATGCTGGCGGTAATCTCTAGATGTCAATTTAAGCGAAATAAGTCAAAATACCAGGTTTGCTACCTTAAACAGGCCATAAATTGAAAACCAAAAATTTTACATTTGAAACCAAAGCTGGTGCTGTGGTTAAACCCGCTTACCAATTATGCTATAACTTGAGGTAGGGGATTGTTTTGGACCCACCTTTCAGTTTATATGCCATTCCCCAAGATTTGCGACAACTTTTTTTTTCGCTAAAAAAACAGGTAAGGGGTTAACCCATGGTTTTTTTGCAAAATTTTTGTCAAAAAAAAAATTGAAAAAATATGCTGGCGGTAATCTCTAGATGTCAATTTAAGCGAAATAAGTAAAAATACCAGGTTTGCTACCTTAAACAGGCCATAAATTGAAAACCAAAAATTTTACATTTGAAACCAAAGCTGGTGCTGTGGTTACACCCGCTTACCAATTATGCTATAACTTGAGGAAGGGGATTGTTTTGGACCCACCTTTCAGTTTATATGCCATTCCCAAGATTTGCGACAACTTTTTTTTTCGCTAAAAAAACAGGTAAGGGGTTAACCCATGGTTTTTTTGCAAAATTTTTGTCAAAAAAAAAATTGAAAAAATATGCTGGCGGTAATCTCTAGATGTCAATTTAAGCGAAATAAGTCAAAATACCAGGTTTGCTACCTTAAACAGGCCATAAATTGAAAACCAAAAATTTTACATTTGAAACCAAAGCTGGTGCTGTGGTTACACCCGCTTACCAATTATGCTATAACTTGAGGAAGGGGATTGTTTTGGACCCACCTTTCAGTTTATATGCCATTCCCCAAGATTTGCGACAACTTTTTTTTTCGCTAAAAAAACAGGTAAGGGGTTAACCCATGGTTTTTTTGCAAAATTTTTGTCAAAAAAAAAATTGAAAAAATATGCTGGCGGTAATCTCTAGATGTCAATTTAAGCGAAATAAGTCAAAATACCAGGTTTGCTACCTTAAACAGGCCATAAATTGAAAACCAAAAATTTTACATTTGAAACCAAAGCTGGTGCTGTGGTTAAACCCGCTTACCAATTATGCTATAACTTGAGGTAGGGGATTGTTTTGGACCCACCTTTCAGTTTATATGCCATTCCCCAAGATTTGCGACAACTTTTTTTTTCGCTAAAAAAACAGGTAAGGGGTTAACCCATGGTTTTTTTGCAAAATTTTTGTCAAAAAAAAAATTGAAAAAATATGCTGGCGGTAATCTCTAGATGTCAATTTAAGCGAAATAAGTCAAAATACCAGGTTTGCTACCTTAAACAGGCCATAAATTGAAAACCAAAAATTTTACATTTGAAACCAAAGCTGGTGCTGTGGTTAAACCCGCTTACCAATTATGCTATAACTTGAGGTAGGGGATTGTTTTGGACCCACCTTTCAGTTTATATGCCATTCCCCAAGATTTGCGACAACTTTTTTTTTCGCTAAAAAAACAGGTAAGGGGTTAACCCATGGTTTTTTTGCAAAATTTTTGTCAAAAAAAAAATTGAAAAAATATGCTGGCGGTAATCTCTAGATGTCAATTTAAGCGAAATAAGTCAAAATACCAGGTTTGCTACCTTAAACAGGCCATAAATTGAAAACCAAAAATTTTACATTTGAAACCAAAGCTGGTGCTGTGGTTACACCCGCTTACCAATTATGCTATAACTTGAGGAAGGGGATTGTTTTGGACCCACCTTTCAGTTTATATGCCATTCCCCAAGATTTGCGACAACTTTTTTTTTCGCTAAAAAAACAGGTAAGGGGTTAACCCATGGTTTTTTTGCAAAATTTTTGTCAAAAAAAAAATTGAAAAAATATGCTGGCGGTAATCTCTAGATGTCAATTTAAGCGAAATAAGTCAAAATACCAGGTTTGCTACCTTAAACAGGCCATAAATTGAAAACCAAAAATTTTACATTTGAAACCAAAGCTGGTGCTGTGGTTACACCCGCTTACCAATTATGCTATAACTTGAGGAAGGGGATTGTTTTGGACCCACCTTTCAGTTTATATGCCATTCCCCAAGATTTGCGACAACTTTTTTTTTCGCTAAAAAAACAGGTAAGGGGTTAACCCATGGTTTTTTTGCAAAATTTTTGTCAAAAAAAAAATTGAAAAAATATGCTGGCGGTAATCTCTAGATGTCAATTTAAGCGAAATAAGTCAAAATACCAGGTTTGCTACCTTAAACAGGCCATAAATTGAAAACCAAAAATTTTACATTTGAAACCAAAGCTGGTGCTGTGGTTACACCCGCTTACCAATTATGCTATAACTTGAGGAAGGGGATTGTTTTGGACCCACCTTTCAGTTTATATGCCATTCCCCAAGATTTGCGACAACTTTTTTTTTCGCTAAAAAAACAGGTAAGGGGTTAACCCATGGTTTTTTTGCAAAATTTTTGTCAAAAAAAAAATTGAAAAAATATGCTGGCGGTAATCTCTAGATGTCAATTTAAGCGAAATAAGTCAAAATACCAGGTTTGCTACCTTAAACAGGCCATAAATTGAAAACCAAAAATTTTACATTTGAAACCAAAGCTGGTGCTGTGGTTAAACCCGCTTACCAATTATGCTATAACTTGAGGTAGGGGATTGTTTTGGACCCACCTTTCAGTTTATATGCCATTCCCCAAGATTTGCGACAACTTTTTTTTTCGCTAAAAAAACAGGTAAGGGGTTAACCCATGGTTTTTTTGCAAAATTTTTGTCAAAAAAAAAATTGAAAAAATATGCTGGCGGTAATCTCTAGATGTCAATTTAAGCGAAATAAGTCAAAATACCAGGTTTGCTACCTTAAACAGGCCATAAATTGAAAACCAAAAATTTTACATTTGAAACCAAAGCTGGTGCTGTGGTTACACCCGCTTACCAATTATGCTATAACTTGAGGAAGGGGATTGTTTTGGACCCACCTTTCAGTTTATATGCCATTCCCCAAGATTTGCGACAACTTTTTTTTTCGCTAAAAAAACAGGTAAGGGGTTAACCCATGGTTTTTTTGCAAAATTTTTGTCAAAAAAAAAATTGAAAAAATATGCTGGCGGTAATCTCTAGATGTCAATTTAAGCGAAATAAGTCAAAATACCAGGTTTGCTACCTTAAACAGGCCATAAATTGAAAACCAAAAATTTTACATTTGAAACCAAAGCTGGTGCTGTGGTTACACCCGCTTACCAATTATGCTATAACTTGAGGAAGGGGATTGTTTTGGATCCACCTTTCAGTTTATATGCCATTCCCCAAGATTTGCGACAACTTTTTTTTTCGCTAAAAAAACAGGTAAGGGGTTAACCCATGGTTTTTTTGCAAAATTTTTGTCAAAAAAAAAATTGAAAAAATATGCTGGCGGTAATCTCTAGATGTCAATTTAAGCGAAATAAGTCAAAATACCAGGTTTGCTACCTTAAACAGGCCATAAATTGAAAACCAAAAATTTTACATTTGAAACCAAAGCTGGTGCTGTGGTTACACCCGCTTACCAATTATGCTATAACTTGAGGAAGGGGATTGTTTTGGACCCACCTTTCAGTTTATATGCCATTCCCCAAGATTTGCGACAACTTTTTTTTTCGCTAAAAAAACAGGTAAGGGGTTAACCCATGGTTTTTTTGCAAAATTTTTGTCAAAAAAAAAATTGAAAAAATATGCTGGCGGTAATCTCTAGATGTCAATTTAAGCGAAATAAGTCAAAATACCAGGTTTGCTACCTTAAACAGGCCATAAATTGAAAACCAAAAATTTTACATTTGAAACCAAAGCTGGTGCTGTGGTTACACCCGCTTACCAATTATGCTATAACTTGAGGAAGGGGATTGTTTTGGACCCACCTTTCAGTTTATATGCCATTCCCCAAGATTTGCGACAACTTTTTTTTTCGCTAAAAAAACAGGTAAGGGGTTAACCCATGGTTTTTTTGCAAAATTTTTGTCAAAAAAAAAATTGAAAAAATATGCTGGCGGTAATCTCTAGATGTCAATTTAAGCGAAATAAGTCAAAATACCAGGTTTGCTACCTTAAACAGGCCATAAATTGAAAACCAAAAATTTTACATTTGAAACCAAAGCTGGTGCTGTGGTTACACCCGCTTACCAATTATGCTATAACTTGAGGAAGGGGATTGTTTTGGACCCACCTTTCAGTTTATATGCCATTCCCCAAGATTTGCGACAACTTTTTTTTTCGCTAAAAAAACAGGTAAGGGGTTAACCCATGGTTTTTTTGCAAAATTTTTGTCAAAAAAAAAATTGAAAAAATATGCTGGCGGTAATCTCTAGATGTCAATTTAAGCGAAATAAGTCAAAATACCAGGTTTGCTACCTTAAACAGGCCATAAATTGAAAACCAAAAATTTTACATTTGAAACCAAAGCTGGTGCTGTGGTTAAACCCGCTTACCAATTATGCTATAACTTGAGGTAGGGGATTGTTTTGGACCCACCTTTCAGTTTATATGCCATTCCCCAAGATTTGCGACAACTTTTTTTTTCGCTAAAAAAACAGGTAAGGGGTTAACCCATGGTTTTTTTGCAAAATTTTTGTCAAAAAAAAAATTGAAAAAATATGCTGGCGGTAATCTCTAGATGTCAATTTAAGCGAAATAAGTCAAAATACCAGGTTTGCTACCTTAAACAGGCCATAAATTGAAAACCAAAAATTTTACATTTGAAACCAAAGCTGGTGCTGTGGTTACACCCGCTTACCAATTATGCTATAACTTGAGGAAGGGGATTGTTTTGGACCCACCTTTCAGTTTATATGCCATTCCCCAAGATTTGCGACAACTTTTTTTTTCGCTAAAAAAACAGGTAAGGGGTTAACCCATGGTTTTTTTGCAAAATTTTTGTCAAAAAAAAAATTGAAAAAATATGCTGGCGGTAATCTCTAGATGTCAATTTAAGCGAAATAAGTCAAAATACCAGGTTTGCTACCTTAAACAGGCCATAAATTGAAAACCAAAAATTTTACATTTGAAACCAAAGCTGGTGCTGTGGTTACACCCGCTTACCAATTATGCTATAACTTGAGGTAGGGGATTGTTTTGGACCCACCTTTCAGTTTATATGCCATTCCCCAAGATTTGCGACAACTTTTTTTTTCGCTAAAAAAACAGGTAAGGGGTTAACCCATGGTTTTTTTGCAAAATTTTTGTCAAAAAAAAAATTGAAAAAATATGCTGGCGGTAATCTCTAGATGTCAATTTAAGCGAAATAAGTAAAAATACCAGGTTTGCTACCTTAAACAGGCCATAAATTGAAAACCAAAAATTTTACATTTGAAACCAAAGCTGGTGCTGTGGTTACACCCGCTTACCAATTATGCTATAACTTGAGGAAGGGGATTGTTTTGGACCCACCTTTCAGTTTATATGCCATTCCCCAAGATTTGCGACAACTTTTTTTTTCGCTAAAAAAACAGGTAAGGGGTTAACCCATGGTTTTTTTGCAAAATTTTTGTCAAAAAAAAAATTGAAAAAATATGCTGGCGGTAATCTCTAGATGTCAATTTAAGCGAAATAAGTAAAAATACCAGGTTTGCTACCTTAAACAGGCCATAAATTGAAAACCAAAAATTTTACATTTGAAACCAAAGCTGGTGCTGTGGTTACACCCGCTTACCAATTATGCTATAACTTGAGGAAGGGGATTGTTTTGGACCCACCTTTCAGTTTATATGCCATTCCCCAAGATTTGCGACAACTTTTTTTTTCGCTAAAAAAACAGGTAAGGGGTTAACCCATGGTTTTTTTGCAAAATTTTTGTCAAAAAAAAAATTGAAAAAATATGCTGGCGGTAATCTCTAGATGTCAATTTAAGCGAAATAAGTCAAAATACCAGGTTTGCTACCTTAAACAGGCCATAAATTGAAAACCAAAAATTTTACATTTGAAACCAAAGCTGGTGCTGTGGTTAAACCCGCTTACCAATTATGCTATAACTTGAGGTAGGGGATTGTTTTGGACCCACCTTTCAGTTTATATGCCATTCCCCAAGATTTGCGACAACTTTTTTTTTCGCTAAAAAAACAGGTAAGGGGTTAACCCATGGTTTTTTTGCAAAATTTTTGTCAAAAAAAAAATTGAAAAAATATGCTGGCGGTAATCTCTAGATGTCAATTTAAGCGAAATAAGTCAAAATACCAGGTTTGCTACCTTAAACAGGCCATAAATTGAAAACCAAAAATTTTACATTTGAAACCAAAGCTGGTGCTGTGGTTACACCCGCTTACCAATTATGCTATAACTTGAGGAAGGGGATTGTTTTGGACCCACCTTTCAGTTTATATGCCATTCCCCAAGATTTGCGACAACTTTTTTTTTCGCTAAAAAAACAGGTAAGGGGTTAACCCATGGTTTTTTTGCAAAATTTTTGTCAAAAAAAAAATTGAAAAAATATGCTGGCGGTAATCTCTAGATGTCAATTTAAGCGAAATAAGTCAAAATACCAGGTTTGCTACCTTAAACAGGCCATAAATTGAAAACCAAAAATTTTACATTTGAAACCAAAGCTGGTGCTGTGGTTACACCCGCTTACCAATTATGCTATAACTTGAGGAAGGGGATTGTTTTGGACCCACCTTTCAGTTTATATGCCATTCCCAAGATTTGCGACAACTTTTTTTTTCGCTAAAAAAACAGGTAAGGGGTTAACCCATGGTTTTTTTGCAAAATTTTTGTCAAAAAAAAAATTGAAAAAATATGCTGGCGGTAATCTCTAGATGTCAATTTAAGCGAAATAAGTCAAAATACCAGGTTTGCTACCTTAAACAGGCCATAAATTGAAAACCAAAAATTTTACATTTGAAACCAAAGCTGGTGCTGTGGTTAAACCCGCTTACCAATTATGCTATAACTTGAGGGTAGGGGATTGTTTTGGACCCACCTTTCAGTTTATATGCCATTCCCCAAGATTTGCGACAACTTTTTTTTTCGCTAAAAAAACAGGTAAGGGGTTAACCCATGGTTTTTTTGCAAAATTTTTGTCAAAAAAAAATTGAAAAAATATGCTGGCGGTAATCTCTAGATGTCAATTTAAGCGAAATAAGTCAAAATACCAGGTTTGCTACCTTAAACAGGCCATAAATTGAAAACCAAAAATTTTACATTTGAAACCAAAGCTGGTGCTGTGGTTACACCCGCTTACCAATTATGCTATAACTTGAGGTAGGGGATTGTTTTGGACCCACCTTTCAGTTTATATGCCATTCCCCAAGATTTGCGACAACTTTTTTTTTCGCTAAAAAAACAGGTAAGGGGTTAACCCATGGTTTTTTTGCAAAATTTTTGTCAAAAAAAAAATTGAAAAAATATGCTGGCGGTAATCTCTAGATGTCAATTTAAGCGAAATAAGTAAAAATACCAGGTTTGCTACCTTAAACAGGCCATAAATTGAAAACCAAAAATTTTACATTTGAAACCAAAGCTGGTGCTGTGGTTACACCCGCTTACCAATTATGCTATAACTTGAGGAAGGGGATTGTTTTGGACCCACCTTTCAGTTTATATGCCATTCCCCAAGATTTGCGACAACTTTTTTTTTCGCTAAAAAAACAGGTAAGGGGTTAACCCATGGTTTTTTTGCAAAATTTTTGTCAAAAAAAAAATTGAAAAAATATGCTGGCGGTAATCTCTAGATGTCAATTTAAGCGAAATAAGTCAAAATACCAGGTTTGCTACCTTAAACAGGCCATAAATTGAAAACCAAAAATTTTACATTTGAAACCAAAGCTGGTGCTGTGGTTAAACCCGCTTACCAATTATGCTATAGCTTGAGGTAGGGGATTGTTTTGGCCCCACCTTTCAGTTTATATGCTATTCCCCAAGATTTGCGACAACTTTTTTTTTCGCTAAAAAAACAGGTAAGGGGTTAACCCATGGTTTTTTTGCAAAATTTTTGTCAAAAAAAAAATTGAAAAAATATGCTGGCGGTAATCTCTAGATGTCAATTTAAGCGAAATAAGTAAAAATACCAGGTTTGCTACCTTAAACAGGCCATAAATTGAAAACCAAAAATTTTACATTTGAAACCAAAGCTGGTGCTGTGGTTAAACCCGCTTACCAATTATGCTATAACTTGAGGTAGGGGATTGTTTTGGCCCCACCTTTCAGTTTATATGCCATTCCCCAAGATTTGCGACAACTTTTTTTTTCGCTAAAAAAACAGGTAAGGGGTTAACCCATGGTTTTTTTGCAAAATTTTTGTCAAAAAAAAAATTGAAAAAATATGCTGGCGGTAATCTCTAGATGTCAATTTAAGCGAAATAAGTAAAAATACCAGGTTTGCTACCTTAAACAGGCCATAAATTGAAAACCAAAAATTTTACATTTGAAACCAAAGCTGGTGCTGTGGTTACACCCGCTTACCAATTATGCTATAACTTGAGGAAGGGGATTGTTTTGGACCCACCTTTCAGTTTATATGCCATTCCCCAAGATTTGCGACAACTTTTTTTTTCGCTAAAAAAACAGGTAAGGGGTTAACCCATGGTTTTTTTGCAAAATTTTTGTCAAAAAAAAAATTGAAAAAATATGCTGGCGGTAATCTCTAGATGTCAATTTAAGCGAAATAAGTAAAAATACCAGGTTTGCTACCTTAAACAGGCCATAAATTGAAAACCAAAAATTTTACATTTGAAACCAAAGCTGGTGCTGTGGTTACACCCGCTTACCAATTATGCTATAACTTGAGGAAGGGGATTGTTTTGGACCCACCTTTCAGTTTATATGCCATTCCCCAAGATTTGCGACAACTTTTTTTTTCGCTAAAAAAACAGGTAAGGGGTTAACCCATGGTTTTTTTGCAAAATTTTTGTCAAAAAAAAAATTGAAAAAATATGCTGGCGGTAATCTCTAGATGTCAATTTAAGCGAAATAAGTCAAAATACCAGGTTTGCTACCTTAAACAGGCCATAAATTGAAAACCAAAAATTTTACATTTGAAACCAAAGCTGGTGCTGTGGTTAAACCCGCTTACCAATTATGCTATAACTTGAGGTAGGGGATTGTTTTGGACCCACCTTTCAGTTTATATGCCATTCCCCAAGATTTGCGACAACTTTTTTTTTCGCTAAAAAAACAGGTAAGGGGTTAACCCATGGTTTTTTTGCAAAATTTTTGTCAAAAAAAAAATTGAAAAAATATGCTGGCGGTAATCTCTAGATGTCAATTTAAGCGAAATAAGTCAAAATACCAGGTTTGCTACCTTAAACAGGCCATAAATTGAAAACCAAAAATTTTACATTTGAAACCAAAGCTGGTGCTGTGGTTAAACCCGCTTACCAATTATGCTATAACTTGAGGTAGGGGATTGTTTTGGACCCACCTTTCAGTTTATATGCCATTCCCCAAGATTTGCGACAACTTTTTTTTTCGCTAAAAAAACAGGTAAGGGGTTAACCCATGGTTTTTTTGCAAAATTTTTGTCAAAAAAAAAATTGAAAAAATATGCTGGCGGTAATCTCTAGATGTCAATTTAAGCGAAATAAGTCAAAATACCAGGTTTGCTACCTTAAACAGGCCATAAATTGAAAACCAAAAATTTTACATTTGAAACCAAAGCTGGTGCTGTGGTTACACCCGCTTACCAATTATGCTATAACTTGAGGTAGGGGATTGTTTTGGACCCACCTTTCAGTTTATATGCCATTCCCCAAGATTTGCGACAACTTTTTTTTTCGCTAAAAAAACAGGTAAGGGGTTAACCCATGGTTTTTTTGCAAAATTTTTGTCAAAAAAAAAATTGAAAAAATATGCTGGCGGTAATCTCTAGATGTCAATTTAAGCGAAATAAGTCAAAATACCAGGTTTGCTACCTTAAACAGGCCATAAATTGAAAACCAAAAATTTTACATTTGAAACCAAAGCTGGTGCTGTGGTTACACCCGCTTACCAATTATGCTATAACTTGAGGAAGGGGATTGTTTTGGACCCACCTTTCAGTTTATATGCCATTCCCCAAGATTTGCGACAACTTTTTTTTTCGCTAAAAAAACAGGTAAGGGGTTAACCCATGGTTTTTTTGCAAAATTTTTGTCAAAAAAAAAATTGAAAAAATATGCTGGCGGTAATCTCTAGATGTCAATTTAAGCGAAATAAGTCAAAATACCAGGTTTGCTACCTTAAACAGGCCATAAATTGAAAACCAAAAATTTTACATTTGAAACCAAAGCTGGTGCTGTGGTTAAACCCGCTTACCAATTATGCTATAACTTGAGGTAGGGGATTGTTTTGGACCCACCTTTCAGTTTATATGCCATTCCCCAAGATTTGCGACAACTTTTTTTTTCGCTAAAAAAACAGGTAAGGGGTTAACCCATGGTTTTTTTGCAAAATTTTTGTCAAAAAAAAAATTGAAAAAATATGCTGGCGGTAATCTCTAGATGTCAATTTAAGCGAAATAAGTCAAAATACCAGGTTTGCTACCTTAAACAGGCCATAAATTGAAAACCAAAAATTTTACATTTGAAACCAAAGCTGGTGCTGTGGTTAAACCCGCTTACCAATTATGCTATAACTTGAGGTAGGGGATTGTTTTGGACCCACCTTTCAGTTTATATGCCATTCCCCAAGATTTGCGACAACTTTTTTTTTCGCTAAAAAAACAGGTAAGGGGTTAACCCATGGTTTTTTTGCAAAATTTTTGTCAAAAAAAAAATTGAAAAAATATGCTGGCGGTAATCTCTAGATGTCAATTTAAGCGAAATAAGTCAAAATACCAGGTTTGCTACCTTAAACAGGCCATAAATTGAAAACCAAAAATTTTACATTTGAAACCAAAGCTGGTGCTGTGGTTAAACCCGCTTACCAATTATGCTATAACTTGAGGTAGGGGATTGTTTTGGACCCACCTTTCAGTTTATATGCCATTCCCCAAGATTTGCGACAACTTTTTTTTTCGCTAAAAAAACAGGTAAGGGGTTAACCCATGGTTTTTTTGCAAAATTTTTGTCAAAAAAAAAATTGAAAAAATATGCTGGCGGTAATCTCTAGATGTCAATTTAAGCGAAATAAGTCAAAATACCAGGTTTGCTACCTTAAACAGGCCATAAATTGAAAACCAAAAATTTTACATTTGAAACCAAAGCTGGTGCTGTGGTTAAACCCGCTTACCAATTATGCTATAACTTGAGGTAGGGGATTGTTTTGGACCCACCTTTCAGTTTATATGCCATTCCCCAAGATTTGCGACAACTTTTTTTTTCGCTAAAAAAACAGGTAAGGGGTTAACCCATGGTTTTTTTGCAAAATTTTTGTCAAAAAAAAAATTGAAAAAATATGCTGGCGGTAATCTCTAGATGTCAATTTAAGCGAAATAAGTCAAAATACCAGGTTTGCTACCTTAAACAGGCCATAAATTGAAAACCAAAAATTTTACATTTGAAACCAAAGCTGGTGCTGTGGTTACACCCGCTTACCAATTATGCTATAACTTGAGGTAGGGGATTGTTTTGGACCCACCTTTCAGTTTATATGCCATTCCCCAAGATTTGCGACAACTTTTTTTTTCGCTAAAAAAACAGGTAAGGGGTTAACCCATGGTTTTTTTGCAAAATTTTTGTCAAAAAAAAAATTGAAAAAATATGCTGGCGGTAATCTCTAGATGTCAATTTAAGCGAAATAAGTAAAAATACCAGGTTTGCTACCTTAAACAGGCCATAAATTGAAAACCAAAAATTTTACATTTGAAACCAAAGCTGGTGCTGTGGTTACACCCGCTTACCAATTATGCTATAACTTGAGGAAGGGGATTGTTTTGGACCCACCTTTCAGTTTATATGCCATTCCCCAAGATTTGCGACAACTTTTTTTTTCGCTAAAAAAACAGGTAAGGGGTTAACCCATGGTTTTTTTGCAAAATTTTTGTCAAAAAAAAAATTGAAAAAATATGCTGGCGGTAATCTCTAGATGTCAATTTAAGCGAAATAAGTCAAAATACCAGGTTTGCTACCTTAAACAGGCCATAAATTGAAAACCAAAAATTTTACATTTGAAACCAAAGCTGGTGCTGTGGTTAAACCCGCTTACCAATTATGCTATAACTTGAGGTAGGGGATTGTTTTGGACCCACCTTTCAGTTTATATGCCATTCCCCAAGATTTGCGACAACTTTTTTTTTCGCTAAAAAAACAGGTAAGGGGTTAACCCATGGTTTTTTTGCAAAATTTTTGTCAAAAAAAAAATTGAAAAAATATGCTGGCGGTAATCTCTAGATGTCAATTTAAGCGAAATAAGTCAAAATACCAGGTTTGCTACCTTAAACAGGCCATAAATTGAAAACCAAAAATTTTACATTTGAAACCAAAGCTGGTGCTGTGGTTAAACCCGCTTACCAATTATGCTATAACTTGAGGTAGGGGATTGTTTTGGCCCCACCTTTCAGTTTATATGCCATTCCCCAAGATTTGCGACAACTTTTTTTTCGCTAAAAAAACAGGTAAGGGGTTAACCCATGGTTTTTTTGCAAAATTTTTGTCAAAAAAAAAATTGAAAAAATATGCTGGCGGTAATCTCTAGATGTCAATTTAAGCGAAATAAGTCAAAATACCAGGTTTGCTACCTTAAACAGGCCATAAATTGAAAACCAAAAATTTTACATTTGAAACCAAAGCTGGTGCTGTGGTTAAACCCGCTTACCAATTATGCTATAACTTGAGGTAGGGGATTGTTTTGGACCCACCTTTCAGTTTATATGCCATTCCCCAAGATTTGCGACAACTTTTTTTTTCGCTAAAAAAACAGGTAAGGGGTTAACCCATGGTTTTTTTGCAAAATTTTTGTCAAAAAAAAAATTGAAAAAATATGCTGGCGGTAATCTCTAGATGTCAATTTAAGCGAAATAAGTCAAAATACCAGGTTTGCTACCTTAAACAGGCCATAAATTGAAAACCAAAAATTTTACATTTGAAACCAAAGCTGGTGCTGTGGTTACACCCGCTTACCAATTATGCTATAACTTGAGGTAGGGGATTGTTTTGGACCCACCTTTCAGTTTATATGCCATTCCCCAAGATTTGCGACAACTTTTTTTTTCGCTAAAAAAACAGGTAAGGGGTTAACCCATGGTTTTTTTGCAAAATTTTTGTCAAAAAAAAAATTGAAAAAATATGCTGGCGGTAATCTCTAGATGTCAATTTAAGCGAAATAAGTCAAAATACCAGGTTTGCTACCTTAAACAGGCCATAAATTGAAAACCAAAAATTTTACATTTGAAACCAAAGCTGGTGCTGTGGTTACACCCGCTTACCAATTATGCTATAACTTGAGGTAGGGGATTGTTTTGGACCCACCTTTCAGTTTATATGCCATTCCCCAAGATTTGCGACAACTTTTTTTTTCGCTAAAAAAACAGGTAAGGGGTTAACCCATGGTTTTTTTGCAAAATTTTTGTCAAAAAAAAAATTGAAAAAATATGCTGGCGGTAATCTCTAGATGTCAATTTAAGCGAAATAAGTCAAAATACCAGGTTTGCTACCTTAAACAGGCCATAAATTGAAAACCAAAAATTTTACATTTGAAACCAAAGCTGGTGCTGTGGTTAAACCCGCTTACCAATTATGCTATAACTTGAGGTAGGGGATTGTTTTGGACCCACCTTTCAGTTTATATGCCATTCCCCAAGATTTGCGACAACTTTTTTTTTCGCTAAAAAAACAGGTAAGGGGTTAACCCATGGTTTTTTTGCAAAATTTTTGTCAAAAAAAAAATTGAAAAAATATGCTGGCGGTAATCTCTAGATGTCAATTTAAGCGAAATAAGTAAAAATACCAGGTTTGCTACCTTAAACAGGCCATAAATTGAAAACCAAAAATTTTACATTTGAAACCAAAGCTGGTGCTGTGGTTACACCCGCTTACCAATTATGCTATAACTTGAGGTAGGGGATTGTTTTGGACCCACCTTTCAGTTTATATGCCATTCCCCAAGATTTGCGACAACTTTTTTTTTCGCTAAAAAAACAGGTAAGGGGTTAACCCATGGTTTTTTTGCAAAATTTTTGTCAAAAAAAAAATTGAAAAAATATGCTGGCGGTAATCTCTAGATGTCAATTTAAGCGAAATAAGTAAAAATACCAGGTTTGCTACCTTAAACAGGCCATAAATTGAAAACCAAAAATTTTACATTTGAAACCAAAGCTGGTGCTGTGGTTACACCCGCTTACCAATTATGCTATAACTTGAGGAAGGGGATTGTTTTGGACCCACCTTTCAGTTTATATGCCATTCCCCAAGATTTGCGACAACTTTTTTTTTCGCTAAAAAAACAGGTAAGGGGTTAACCCATGGTTTTTTTGCAAAATTTTTGTCAAAAAAAAAATTGAAAAAATATGCTGGCGGTAATCTCTAGATGTCAATTTAAGCGAAATAAGTCAAAATACCAGGTTTGCTACCTTAAACAGGCCATAAATTGAAAACCAAAAATTTTACATTTGAAACCAAAGCTGGTGCTGTGGTTACACCCGCTTACCAATTATGCTATAACTTGAGGTAGGGGATTGTTTTGGACCCACCTTTCAGTTTATATGCCATTCCCCAAGATTTGCGACAACTTTTTTTTTCGCTAAAAAAACAGGTAAGGGGTTAACCCATGGTTTTTTTGCAAAATTTTTGTCAAAAAAAAAATTGAAAAAATATGCTGGCGGTAATCTCTAGATGTCAATTTAAGCGAAATAAGTCAAAATATCAGGTTTGCTACCTTAAACAGGCCATAAATTGAAAACCAAAAATTTTACATTTGAAACCAAAGCTGGTGCTGTGGTTACACCCGCTTACCAATTATGCTATAACTTGAGGTAGGGGATTGTTTTGGACCCACCTTTCAGTTTATATGCCATTCCCCAAGATTTGCGACAACTTTTTTTTTCGCTAAAAAAACAGGTAAGGGGTTAACCCATGGTTTTTTTGCAAAATTTTTGTCAAAAAAAAAATTGAAAAATATGCTGGCGGTAATCTCTAGATGTCAATTTAAGCGAAATAAGTCAAAATACCAGGTTTGCTACCTTAAACAGGCCATAAATTGAAAACCAAAAATTTTACATTTGAAACCAAAGCTGGTGCTGTGGTTACACCCGCTTACCAATTATGCTATAACTTGAGGTAGGGGATTGTTTTGGACCCACCTTTCAGTTTATATGCCATTCCCCAAGATTTGCGACAACTTTTTTTTTCGCTAAAAAAACAGGTAAGGGGTTAACCCATGGTTTTTTTGCAAAATTTTTGTCAAAAAAAAAATTGAAAAAATATGCTGGCGGTAATCTCTAGATGTCAATTTAAGCGAAATAAGTCAAAATACCAGGTTTGCTACCTTAAACAGGCCATAAATTGAAAACCAAAAATTTTACATTTGAAACCAAAGCTGGTGCTGTGGTTACACCCGCTTACCAATTATGCTATAACTTGAGGAAGGGGATTGTTTTGGACCCACCTTTCAGTTTATATGCCATTCCCCAAGATTTGCGACAACTTTTTTTTCGCTAAAAAAACAGGTAAGGGGTTAACCCATGGTTTTTTTGCAAAATTTTTGTCAAAAAAAAAATTGAAAAAATATGCTGGCGGTAATCTCTAGATGTCAATTTAAGCGAAATAAGTCAAAATACCAGGTTTGCTACCTTAAACAGGCCATAAATTGAAAACCAAAAATTTTACATTTGAAACCAAAGCTGGTGCTGTGGTTACACCCGCTTACCAATTATGCTATAACTTGAGGTAGGGGATTGTTTTGGACCCACCTTTCAGTTTATATGCCATTCCCCAAGATTTGCGACAACTTTTTTTTTCGCTAAAAAAACAGGTAAGGGGTTAACCCATGGTTTTTTTGCAAAATTTTTGTCAAAAAAAAAAATTGAAAAAATATGCTGGCGGTAATCTCTAGATGTCAATTTAAGCGAAATAAGTCAAAATACCAGGTTTGCTACCTTAAACAGGCCATAAATTGAAAACCAAAAATTTTACATTTGAAACCAAAGCTGGTGCTGTGGTTAAACCCGCTTACCAATTATGCTATAACTTGAGGTAGGGGATTGTTTTGGACCCACCTTTCAGTTTATATGCCATTCCCCAAGATTTGCGACAACTTTTTTTTTCGCTAAAAAAACAGGTAAGGGGTTAACCCATGGTTTTTTTGCAAAATTTTTGTCAAAAAAAAAATTGAAAAAATATGCTGGCGGTAATCTCTAGATGTCAATTTAAGCGAAATAAGTAAAAATACCAGGTTTGCTACCTTAAACAGGCCATAAATTGAAAACCAAAAATTTTACATTTGAAACCAAAGCTGGTGCTGTGGTTAAACCCGCTTACCAATTATGCTATAACTTGAGGTAGGGGATTGTTTTGGCCCCACCTTTCAGTTTATATGCCATTCCCCAAGATTTGCGACAACTTTTTTTTTCGCTAAAAAAACAGGTAAGGGGTTAACCCATGGTTTTTTTGCAAAATTTTTGTCAAAAAAAAAATTGAAAAAATATGCTGGCGGTAATCTCTAGATGTCAATTTAAGCGAAATAAGTAAAAATACCAGGTTTGCTACCTTAAACAGGCCATAAATTGAAAACCAAAATTTTACATTTGAAACCAAAGCTGGTGCTGTGGTTAAACCCGCTTACCAATTATGCTATAACTTGAGGTAGGGGATTGTTTTGGACCCACCTTTCAGTTTATATGCCATTCCCCAAGATTTGCGACAACTTTTTTTTTCGCTAAAAAAACAGGTAAGGGGTTAACCCATGGTTTTTTTGCAAAATTTTTGTCAAAAAAAAAATTGAAAAAATATGCTGGCGGTAATCTCTAGATGTCAATTTAAGCGAAATAAGTCAAAATACCAGGTTTGCTACCTTAAACAGGCCATAAATTGAAAACCAAAAATTTTACATTTGAAACCAAAGCTGGTGCTGTGGTTAAACCCGCTTACCAATTATGCTATAACTTGAGGTAGGGGATTGTTTTGGACCCACCTTTCAGTTTATATGCCATTCCCCAAGATTTGCGACAACTTTTTTTTTCGCTAAAAAAACAGGTAAGGGGTTAACCCATGGTTTTTTTGCAAAATTTTTGTCAAAAAAAAAAATTGAAAAAATATGCTGGCGGTAATCTCTAGATGTCAATTTAAGCGAAATAAGTCAAAATACCAGGTTTGCTACCTTAAACAGGCCATAAATTGAAAACCAAAAATTTTACATTTGAAACCAAAGCTGGTGCTGTGGTTACACCCGCTTACCAATTATGCTATAACTTGAGGTAGGGGATTGTTTTGGACCCACCTTTCAGTTTATATGCCATTCCCCAAGATTTGCGACAACTTTTTTTTTCGCTAAAAAAACAGGTAAGGGGTTAACCCATGGTTTTTTTGCAAAATTTTTGTCAAAAAAAAAATTGAAAAAATATGCTGGCGGTAATCTCTAGATGTCAATTTAAGCGAAATAAGTAAAAATACCAGGTTTGCTACCTTAAACAGGCCATAAATTGAAAACCAAAAATTTTACATTTGAAACCAAAGCTGGTGCTGTGGTTACACCCGCTTACCAATTATGCTATAACTTGAGGAAGGGGATTGTTTTGGACCCACCTTTCAGTTTATATGCCATTCCCCAAGATTTGCGACAACTTTTTTTTTCGCTAAAAAAACAGGTAAGGGGTTAACCCATGGTTTTTTTGCAAAATTTTTGTCAAAAAAAAAATTGAAAAAATATGCTGGCGGTAATCTCTAGATGTCAATTTAAGCGAAATAAGTCAAAATACCAGGTTTGCTACCTTAAACAGGCCATAAATTGAAAACCAAAAATTTTACATTTGAAACCAAAGCTGGTGCTGTGGTTAAACCCGCTTACCAATTATGCTATAACTTGAGGTAGGGGATTGTTTTGGACCCACCTTTCAGTTTATATGCCATTCCCCAAGATTTGCGACAACTTTTTTTTTCGCTAAAAAAACAGGTAAGGGGTTAACCCATGGTTTTTTTGCAAAATTTTTGTCAAAAAAAAAATTGAAAAAATATGCTGGCGGTAATCTCTAGATGTCAATTTAAGCGAAATAAGTCAAAATACCAGGTTTGCTACCTTAAACAGGCCATAAATTGAAAACCAAAAATTTTACATTTGAAACCAAAGCTGGTGCTGTGGTTAAACCCGCTTACCAATTATGCTATAACTTGAGGTAGGGGATTGTTTTGGCCCCACCTTTCAGTTTATATGCCATTCCCCAAGATTTGCGACAACTTTTTTTTCGCTAAAAAAACAGGTAAGGGGTTAACCCATGGTTTTTTTGCAAAATTTTTGTCAAAAAAAAAATTGAAAAAATATGCTGGCGGTAATCTCTAGATGTCAATTTAAGCGAAATAAGTCAAAATACCAGGTTTGCTACCTTAAACAGGCCATAAATTGAAAACCAAAAATTTTACATTTGAAACCAAAGCTGGTGCTGTGGTTAAACCCGCTTACCAATTATGCTATAACTTGAGGTAGGGGATTGTTTTGGACCCACCTTTCAGTTTATATGCCATTCCCCAAGATTTGCGACAACTTTTTTTTTCGCTAAAAAAACAGGTAAGGGGTTAACCCATGGTTTTTTTGCAAAATTTTTGTCAAAAAAAAAATTGAAAAAATATGCTGGCGGTAATCTCTAGATGTCAATTTAAGCGAAATAAGTCAAAATACCAGGTTTGCTACCTTAAACAGGCCATAAATTGAAAACCAAAAATTTTACATTTGAAACCAAAGCTGGTGCTGTGGTTACACCCGCTTACCAATTATGCTATAACTTGAGGTAGGGGATTGTTTTGGACCCACCTTTCAGTTTATATGCCATTCCCCAAGATTTGCGACAACTTTTTTTTTCGCTAAAAAAACAGGTAAGGGGTTAACCCATGGTTTTTTTGCAAAATTTTTGTCAAAAAAAAAATTGAAAAAATATGCTGGCGGTAATCTCTAGATGTCAATTTAAGCGAAATAAGTCAAAATACCAGGTTTGCTACCTTAAACAGGCCATAAATTGAAAACCAAAAATTTTACATTTGAAACCAAAGCTGGTGCTGTGGTTACACCCGCTTACCAATTATGCTATAACTTGAGGTAGGGGATTGTTTTGGACCCACCTTTCAGTTTATATGCCATTCCCCAAGATTTGCGACAACTTTTTTTTTCGCTAAAAAAACAGGTAAGGGGTTAACCCATGGTTTTTTTGCAAAATTTTTGTCAAAAAAAAAATTGAAAAAATATGCTGGCGGTAATCTCTAGATGTCAATTTAAGCGAAATAAGTCAAAATACCAGGTTTGCTACCTTAAACAGGCCATAAATTGAAAACCAAAAATTTTACATTTGAAACCAAAGCTGGTGCTGTGGTTAAACCCGCTTACCAATTATGCTATAACTTGAGGTAGGGGATTGTTTTGGACCCACCTTTCAGTTTATATGCCATTCCCCAAGATTTGCGACAACTTTTTTTTTCGCTAAAAAAACAGGTAAGGGGTTAACCCATGGTTTTTTTGCAAAATTTTTGTCAAAAAAAAAATTGAAAAAATATCCTGGCGGTAATCTCTAGATGTCAATTTAAGCGAAATAAGTAAAAATACCAGGTTTGCTACCTTAAACAGGCCATAAATTGAAAACCAAAAATTTTACATTTGAAACCAAAGCTGGTGCTGTGGTTACACCCGCTTACCAATTATGCTATAACTTGAGGTAGGGGATTGTTTTGGACCCACCTTTCAGTTTATATGCCATTCCCCAAGATTTGCGACAACTTTTTTTTTCGCTAAAAAAACAGGTAAGGGGTTAACCCATGGTTTTTTTGCAAAATTTTTGTCAAAAAAAAAATTGAAAAAATATGCTGGCGGTAATCTCTAGATGTCAATTTAAGCGAAATAAGTAAAAATACCAGGTTTGCTACCTTAAACAGGCCATAAATTGAAAACCAAAAATTTTACATTTGAAACCAAAGCTGGTGCTGTGGTTACACCCGCTTACCAATTATGCTATAACTTGAGGAAGGGGATTGTTTTGGACCCACCTTTCAGTTTATATGCCATTCCCCAAGATTTGCGACAACTTTTTTTTTCGCTAAAAAAACAGGTAAGGGGTTAACCCATGGTTTTTTTGCAAAATTTTTGTCAAAAAAAAAATTGAAAAAATATGCTGGCGGTAATCTCTAGATGTCAATTTAAGCGAAATAAGTCAAAATACCAGGTTTGCTACCTTAAACAGGCCATAAATTGAAAACCAAAAATTTTACATTTGAAACCAAAGCTGGTGCTGTGGTTACACCCGCTTACCAATTATGCTATAACTTGAGGTAGGGGATTGTTTTGGACCCACCTTTCAGTTTATATGCCATTCCCCAAGATTTGCGACAACTTTTTTTTTCGCTAAAAAAACAGGTAAGGGGTTAACCCATGGTTTTTTTGCAAAATTTTTGTCAAAAAAAAAATTGAAAAAATATGCTGGCGGTAATCTCTAGATGTCAATTTAAGCGAAATAAGTCAAAATACCAGGTTTGCTACCTTAAACAGGCCATAAATTGAAAACCAAAAATTTTACATTTGAAACCAAAGCTGGTGCTGTGGTTACACCCGCTTACCAATTATGCTATAACTTGAGGTAGGGGATTGTTTTGGACCCACCTTTCAGTTTATATGCCATTCCCCAAGATTTGCGACAACTTTTTTTTTCGCTAAAAAAACAGGTAAGGGGTTAACCCATGGTTTTTTTGCAAAATTTTTGTCAAAAAAAAAATTGAAAAAATATGCTGGCGGTAATCTCTAGATGTCAATTTAAGCGAAATAAGTCAAAATACCAGGTTTGCTACCTTAAACAGGCCATAAATTGAAAACCAAAAATTTTACATTTGAAACCAAAGCTGGTGCTGTGGTTACACCCGCTTACCAATTATGCTATAACTTGAGGTAGGGGATTGTTTTGGACCCACCTTTCAGTTTATATGCCATTCCCCAAGATTTGCGACAACTTTTTTTTTCGCTAAAAAAACAGGTAAGGGGTTAACCCATGGTTTTTTTGCAAAATTTTTGTCAAAAAAAAAATTGAAAAAATATGCTGGCGGTAATCTCTAGATGTCAATTTAAGCGAAATAAGTCAAAATACCAGGTTTGCTACCTTAAACAGGCCATAAATTGAAAACCAAAAATTTTACATTTGAAACCAAAGCTGGTGCTGTGGTTACACCCGCTTACCAATTATGCTATAACTTGAGGTAGGGGATTGTTTTGGACCCACCTTTCAGTTTATATGCCATTCCCCAAGATTTGCGACAACTTTTTTTTTCGCTAAAAAAACAGGTAAGGGGTTAACCCATGGTTTTTTTGCAAAATTTTTGTCAAAAAAAAAATTGAAAAAATATGCTGGCGGTAATCTCTAGATGTCAATTTAAGCGAAATAAGTCAAAATACCAGGTTTGCTACCTTAAACAGGCCATAAATTGAAAACCAAAAATTTTACATTTGAAACCAAAGCTGGTGCTGTGGTTAAACCCGCTTACCAATTATGCTATAACTTGAGGTAGGGGATTGTTTTGGCCCCACCTTTCAGTTTATATGCCATTCCCCAAGATTTGCGACAACTTTTTTTTTCGCTAAAAAAACAGGTAAGGGGTTAACCCATGGTTTTTTTGCAAAATTTTTGTCAAAAAAAAAATTGAAAAAATATGCTGGCGGTAATCTCTAGATGTCAATTTAAGCGAAATAAGTAAAAATACCAGGTTTGCTACCTTAAACAGGCCATAAATTGAAAACCAAAAATTTTACATTTGAAACCAAAGCTGGTGCTGTGGTTAAACCCGCTTACCAATTATGCTATAACTTGAGGTAGGGGATTGTTTTGGACCCACCTTTCAGTTTATATGCCATTCCCCAAGATTTGCGACAACTTTTTTTTTCGCTAAAAAAACAGGTAAGGGGTTAACCCATGGTTTTTTTGCAAAATTTTTGTCAAAAAAAAAATTGAAAAAATATGCTGGCGGTAATCTCTAGATGTCAATTTAAGCGAAATAAGTAAAAATACCAGGTTTGCTACCTTAAACAGGCCATAAATTGAAAACCAAAAATTTTACATTTGAAACCAAAGCTGGTGCTGTGGTTACACCCGCTTACCAATTATGCTATAACTTGAGGTAGGGGATTGTTTTGGACCCACCTTTCAGTTTATATGCCATTCCCCAAGATTTGCGACAACTTTTTTTTTCGCTAAAAAAACAGGTAAGGGGTTAACCCATGGTTTTTTTGCAAAATTTTTGTCAAAAAAAAAATTGAAAAAATATGCTGGCGGTAATCTCTAGATGTCAATTTAAGCGAAATAAGTAAAAATACCAGGTTTGCTACCTTAAACAGGCCATAAATTGAAAACCAAAAATTTTACATTTGAAACCAAAGCTGGTGCTGTGGTTACACCCGCTTACCAATTATGCTATAACTTGAGGAAGGGGATTGTTTTGGACCCACCTTTCAGTTTATATGCCATTCCCCAAGATTTGCGACAACTTTTTTTTTCGCTAAAAAAACAGGTAAGGGGTTAACCCATGGTTTTTTTGCAAAATTTTTGTCAAAAAAAAAATTGAAAAAATATGCTGGCGGTAATCTCTAGATGTCAATTTAAGCGAAATAAGTAAAAATACCAGGTTTGCTACCTTAAACAGGCCATAAATTGAAAACCAAAAATTTTACATTTGAAACCAAAGCTGGTGCTGTGGTTAAACCCGCTTACCAATTATGCTATAACTTGAGGTAGGGGATTGTTTTGGCCCCACCTTTCAGTTTATATGCCATTCCCCAAGATTTGCGACAACTTTTTTTTTCGCTAAAAAAACAGGTAAGGGGTTAACCCATGGTTTTTTGCAAAATTTTTGTCAAAAAAAAAATTGAAAAAATATGCTGGCGGTAATCTCTAGATGTCAATTTAAGCGAAATAAGTAAAAATACCAGGTTTGCTACCTTAAACAGGCCATAAATTGAAAACCAAAAATTTTACATTTGAAACCAAAGCTGGTGCTGTGGTTAAACCCGCTTACCAATTATGCTATAACTTGAGGTAGGGGATTGTTTTGGACCCACCTTTCAGTTTATATGCCATTCCCCAAGATTTGCGACAACTTTTTTTTTCGCTAAAAAAACAGGTAAGGGGTTAACCCATGGTTTTTTTGCAAAATTTTTGTCAAAAAAAAATTGAAAAAATATGCTGGCGGTAATCTCTAGATGTCAATTTAAGCGAAATAAGTAAAAATACCAGGTTTGCTACCTTAAACAGGCCATAAATTGAAAACCAAAAATTTTACATTTGAAACCAAAGCTGGTGCTGTGGTTACACCCGCTTACCAATTATGCTATAACTTGAGGTAGGGGATTGTTTTGGACCCACCTTTCAGTTTATATGCCATTCCCCAAGATTTGCGACAACTTTTTTTTTCGCTAAAAAAACAGGTAAGGGGTTAACCCATGGTTTTTTGCAAAATTTTTGTCAAAAAAAAAATTGAAAAAATATGCTGGCGGTAATCTCTAGATGTCAATTTAAGCGAAATAAGTAAAAATACCAGGTTTGCTACCTTAAACAGGCCATAAATTGAAAACCAAAAATTTTACATTTGAAACCAAAGCTGGTGCTGTGGTTACACCCGCTTACCAATTATGCTATAACTTGAGGAAGGGGATTGTTTTGGACCCACCTTTCAGTTTATATGCCATTCCCCAAGATTTGCGACAACTTTTTTTTTCGCTAAAAAAACAGGTAAGGGGTTAACCCATGGTTTTTTTGCAAAATTTTTGTCAAAAAAAAAATTGAAAAAATATGCTGGCGGTAATCTCTAGATGTCAATTTAAGCGAAATAAGTCAAAATACCAGGTTTGCTACCTTAAACAGGCCATAAATTGAAAACCAAAAATTTTACATTTGAAACCAAAGCTGGTGCTGTGGTTAAACCCGCTTACCAATTATGCTAACTTGAGGTAGGGGATTGTTTTGGCCCCACCTTTCAGTTTATATGCCATTCCCCAAGATTTGCGACAACTTTTTTTTCGCTAAAAAAACAGGTAAGGGGTTAACCCATGGTTTTTTTGCAAAATTTTTGTCAAAAAAAAAATTGAAAAAATATGCTGGCGGTAATCTCTAGATGTCAATTTAAGCGAAATAAGTCAAAATACCAGGTTTGCTACCTTAAACAGGCCATAAATTGAAAACCAAAAATTTTACATTTGAAACCAAAGCTGGTGCTGTGGTTAAACCCGCTTACCAATTATGCTATAACTTGAGGTAGGGGATTGTTTTGGACCCACCTTTCAGTTTATATGCCATTCCCCAAGATTTGCGACAACTTTTTTTTTCGCTAAAAAAACAGGTAAGGGGTTAACCCATGACTCTGATAGCGCGTAAAATTTTTGTCAAAAAAAAAATTGAAAAATATGCTGGCGGTAATCTCTAGATGTCAATTTAAGCGAAATAAGTCAAAATACCAGGTTTGCTACCTTAAACAGGCATAAATTGAAAACCAAAAATTTTACATTGAAACCAAAGCTGGTGCTGTGGTTAAAACCCGCTTACCAATTATGCTATAACTTGAGGTAGGGATTGTTTTGGACCCACCTTTCAGTTTATATGCCATTCCCAAGATTTGCGACAACTTTTTTTTTCGCTAAAAAACAGGTAAGGGGTTAACCCATG